>VUQJ01000906.1:67880-79829 GCA_015108635.1 Andinoacara biseriatus
AGAATAATTTTCTAATAGATAAGTAGTCAGGTAAAAGAATACCTCACCGGACTTTCTTGGCTTTTTTTGACACATTTGAACAAACATTTTTGATACAATCTACACAGATGAAGGTGATATATTTAAATAACACAGGAAATATATAATAGCATTGCCTGCTTTAGCAGAAATGACTTCCTTAAGGAGTTTTGCACAACTTTTTGTCAGGCTCTGACAGTGGTTTGATGAGTAATTGGTCCCCTGATGCTGGCACTTTTGAAACATTTCATTGCTGGGCTTTTCTCTTTGATATTGTAGTGTCTTTACCTTGCAGGATAAAACACCTTGAGGTGACTACTGTTGTGAACTGGTGCTATATAACTAAAACTGAATTTAAATAGAATTATAATGAATTACATTTGGGCTTTAACTGGAACATCCCATAACCCTCATTTTCTTCTTTTTGAGACCTTTGTGATTTTTTTGTGTGTTTAGAATTGGTATTCTGGCCTAGCCTAGCCTAGGTGTTTTATATTACAATAATACAGAAAAAAAGCAACAACAATGAAAACGACCACCTATAAGCAAACACTGAGTGACAGTGGGAAGGAAAAACTCCCTTTTAACAGGAAGAAACCTTGAGCAGAACCAGGCTCAGAGAGGGGCAGTCATCTGGGGGTGAGAGGAGAGAGACTGGACAAAAGAAGAAGAGAGCCAGAGATTAATAATTACTAATTAAATGCAGAGTGGTGCATAAACACAGTGCAAAAAGAGGTGATAAAAAAAAAACACTCAGTGCATCATTGAAATCCCCCCAGCAGCCTAAAACTGTTGCAGCATAACAGGGAAGAGTTCAGGGTCACCTGATCCAGCCCTAACGATACGCTTTATCAAAACGGAAAGTTTTAAGCCTAAGCTTAAAAATAGAGAGAATGTCGGTGGTATGGGGTGGCTGTGGCTCAGGAGGTAGAACAGGCTATTTACTAATCAGAAGGTTGGTGGTTCGATTCCTGGCTGTCTGCGTGCCAAAGGATCCTTGGCTAAGATTCTGATTAGTAAATAGCCTGTTGCTCTCTGACGCAAACGTCAGTGTGTATGTTAGAGAGAAAGCACTTAGCTGCAGAAAGTGCTTGTGTGAATGTGTAAATGCAAATATATTGTATAAGCGCTTTGAGTGCTCAGCTAGAGTACAAAAGCGCTATATAAGAATTAGTCCATTTACCATCTCTGCCCTAATATGGAGGAGTTATGGTTCTACTCTGAGCTCTTTTTAAATGAATGCACTCTTCATCCTATTTCTAAGATCTCTGTCACACTGACACAAAGAATCCTGCGGAGGGTGTCAGTGTGAGACAGGTTTAAGGGAGAGCATAGCCATCCTTTGGAGAAAACTCATGTCCACAGTATCCACGATCTCGTTCTTTTGGTCACTACCAAAAGCTTCTGACCATAGATGAGCGTAGGGATGGAGGTTGACTGCTAAACTGAGAGCTTTGCGTTTACACTCAGTTCTCTCTTCACCACCACAGACTGTCAATCTCTTGCTCCCCACTGGTTGCATAGGGCTGGTAACCCCTTCCCGGGCTGGGTAAACTGTTCCTTTGGTCTTTCTATCATAGTCATCATACAATTACCTGTTCATCTAAGTTCAAACATTAAACAGACGGTGCCCAATCCTGTCCAAACTGCCAATCATTTGTAATCTCTGCCACCTGTAGACAATTGTTCTTACACTGGGATGATTACATTTAATTAATTTAGAAATCATTTTACTTTAAATCAATTGCAAGACACCCAAGAACTGCTCAAGAAAATCTGCTTTTTCCTGGCATTTAAAACATATTTGGTAATTTTCCTGTCACTGTGTCATTGACCTTAGAACTGGTCGTGATGCTAGGATTCTCCACGGTGGCTGCCCACTGATTCCAATTCTTCAGCACTTTGGATAAAATAAGTCCAGAGAATTAGTTTCTCTGTGGGGATCAGTGAGGTCAAAGGTTAATTAATAACACAGGCACCTAATTTGTAAACCCTGATTCTAATACAATGGATTAGAAGTAGTTTTCAGTTTAGGAATGGACTAGCTTTTTCCATGTGAGTGTATTTTTTTGTTTTGGTTGTTATTTTTATTTTTTTTGTAATGAAATTGATTACAAAATATAAATTTTATGACTCATTTGTCTGAGTATGCAACCTTCACCTTTAAGCAAATAAAAAGTACAAATGCACAACAAAATTTTAAAAAAGTCAAAACTGAAAATCCATTTAAACTTCAATTAAAACTGTGTAAGCAGAAGAAAAACAGTGTAAACAAAAAGAAAAGAAAGAAAACAAATAAATATTCTTGTTGCTCACATCTGTTAGGCTTAAGACATTTCTAATAGTGTCTCAATAGTAACCTGATTCTAGCAGTAGTGCAGCGTTACTGAAATTATTCTGCACAACAAAATGCAACACACAAAAAGTAGTAAATCAATCTGCAGACAGGAAGGTCAACCAATGAGTCACATGGCTCTGTCAGTATTTACAGAGAACATGGTGTTTCACATTCTGGTCTCTTCTGGTGGTCCATTCATGTAGTGCTGAAGGGCCTGGTGTAAAGGCAGCCACTTCTTTACTGAAGCTTTGATAGCTATGATCCATCTGTAAAGAACGTTAGAAACATCATGACTTCACTGTTTTTCAACTGTTTTTTCATTTGTGGCTTGTGGTTGCTATGATTTAATAGTGATTATTTAAGTATTTAACCATCCAGAGCAGCTTCAAATAAAAAAAATGCTCCTCTGCTTATGAACTGAAAGATTTTGTTTGTGATGACGACATGGAGAAAGCAGTATGCCTCTGGATGCTACTGTTTTATAACAACCTCTGCTACTCAACACGAAAGGAATAATGATCACTTTTGATCACTAAATCACATTTAAACAGAACTCTCTCGTACCCACACGGGCATATCAAAAGAGTTGGTGTCCATAGAACAAGTGCTGGTCAACCAACATCAGAACATACTGCGCATGTGAACAAAACAAGAGTCAGCTCCTCACCGTTGGTTTTCATTAGGGTTTTCAGCACAGAGGTAGAAGGTTCTGAACTCATCAGATGGAGGTTTCAACTCAATGATGGAATTCTTGGATCCATGGGGCTGCTCTCTCACCATGTAACCCTGAAGGTAGATGCCACCTGAAGAAATGATGATCATGTGCACTGATCAATAATTAATTTCATAAGTGGTCATTACAGAAGACCAAAGACCTTTCACAGCAGGAGGTCGTGTATTTGCTTTGCTTTGTCAATGAGAGACAGAGCAAAGCATTCAGTGTTACTGTATTTATTTAAAAACATTTAATGTATCTGGTAACTGTTTATGCAGATACACTGAGTGAGATTTTAATAGACTTAATAAAAGACTGCTTCAGGATGGCAACCAGCTTAATTACAAACCCTCTACTTTAACTAAGTGCAAGGCAAGAAATATGCTTCTATCCCGCCTTATCTGCCCAATTAGAGTAAAGATAGTAAAGTAAAGAAACTCTTCAGCCTCAAACATTTTAGCGGAATTGCCACTGATATGTTCCATTGCTTTTAAATGTAAATTGTACCTTGTGCGTGGGTTGCACGGATGCCGCTGTACAAGTAAAGGCACCCATCCTTCAGAATGCAGTAGTGCTGTACCCACGAGTCCTTGTTTTGGTCCATTTTATGAAGCAGTCCTAGACAGTCTGGGTTTTTTACTGCCAGCGGGGGCAGATTAGAGTTGTGTTTGGTGACATCCACCCAAACGTGGTTCTAAAATATAAGAGTTATTTGAGGAGATCAGTGCAAGCTTATTATGACAGGTGATAAGCCCGTGCAATCAACAACCTGTCCGATTCACTCGGAGTTAAATGCTACATGCAAATAAAAGAACGGTTACAATAACAAGCCTGTTGTACATGCCTGTGTGATGGGATGAGTAGCTTTCTCCATAGCTTCCAGCCACCTAAAATCCAACAAACATGACTTTAAACATTTTATTTCAGCATCTTTGTTTTGCTTTTTGAACAAATAAAGAATATAGAATGCTGATTTTTACATAAAAACATAAAAAAATTCTAAATATAAGTGATTATGAAAGTTCCATTTTTCTACCTTTTCATTTCCTGGTTGGAAGTGGCACAGAAGAAGTACACTCGAATACATGACTGAGGGTGGCACTTGAACACAAATGGTTTTCCAAGGGAAGTGTCTGGTCCCACCTCAGCCCCTTCCATCTTTACTGCTGACAGTGCCCGCCTCTTACCTTCGTCCTGTAATAACCATGAAGTAATGTCAAAATGGGGTGACAAGAATTTCTCTGTGGACTGTTATTTTCATGACCTCTACCGTGCTCACCCGTTTGTGTCTGTAGTAGTAAAGGCAGCAGTCATGCGTCAGTACAAACCACCTCTTTCTCCAACCTTTAATCAGACCAGACTGAGTACGCTTGTGAAGGTAACCACGGCATGCTGGTCTTGGTGTGTTAGGGCCGCGAGCAATGTCTGACCCAATGGTCAATGTCAGAACATCTGGACCTATAATATGAATGACAGCCTCCAAATTGGTACTTTGTGAATTACTTCAACAAATGTGCTTTGGGATTATTCCTCATTAGCAGGTTAACAGCATAGCATACCTTGTCTGGCTAAATCAGCAGCCTCAGAATGAGGAATGCTGGTGACATCAATACCATTGACAGCTAGGACATAGTCTCCTACTATCAACCCTGCTTCCTCAGCAGCCCCATCTGAAACAGAAAGAAAGAAATGTTAAACTAAAGGGGAAACAGAAAAGATGTGAACCTACCACCAAAAATAACCCCCAAACAACAACAACAAAAACAAACAAACAAAAAACCCAGAATAAACATAACCATAAAGTACTTTATAGTTCCACTGTAGGAAATATTTTGCCACAAATAACAAATATATTTTCAGTTTACAACAAATCAAACAGCAATCAAAACAACAACAACAGTTTAGATCACAACACCCTGCTGAGTCAGCACTGTGAATTAGACTTACACTTACTTGTGTCAACCTCTGTGACGACAATGGGTTTAGAAAACTGTATTCGAAAGCCCCAGGGGTACTCTCCTGTCCCTTTGCTGATCTTGACGGTCCTCTCTCGAACTGAAAGAGAAAGAGATATTTAATAAGAGCAGCAAAATGCATGATTTATTTCACTAGTTAAATGTACAGTAATGTCTCTGCAGTGCTGTCAATAACATAACTTAATAACAATTAAGATTCAGCACTACATGAACTGTTACTGTTGCCAAGCTGAATGAAGTTGACATTTTTGTATAGACATAAAACCTGCAGCTTACTTGAGACAGCGCGAGTTCTGGTGGTTAGACCGAGATGAATGGCCCCAGGGTCTACATCATCTCCTTGGAAAATCCATGCTGATGAGTGGAAAGTTTCTGTATAAAAGCCTCTTTCTTCAGTTTCTTGAAATGTTGTGTCCATAGAGTGAGTGTCCTCAGATACTAGAAAAAAGTACAGCACACAGCACTAAATAGTGCATAGAATACACTAATACAGTGCATACTGACACATAATGACAAATGATCATTCTGATCAACTGCTGCAAAGTTGTCACTGAGTATCAGTTTCAAAGGACAACCATTTAGTTTAATCCTGTTAAAACTGTTTGCAACTACTAGGCATACTGTGCCATACTGTTTGGGACAAAGATGCAATTTTATTCATTTTTTGTTTTGTTTTTGCCTCGGTACACCATCACAGTCGATTGTAAATCAAACAATCAATATGGGACTAAAATGGAGACTTTCCGCTTTAATTCAAAGGTTTTTACAAACATTTTGCATGAAGGGTTTAAGAATGAATTTTTATACACAGTCCCCCATATTCAGAGGTTCAAAATAAAAGGACAAACTAAAATCAATGTAAATATAAAGACTCTTTTTAACACTTAGAAGAAAAAAATTGATTTTCTGCCTGAAATCTAGAACTAACAGACAATACCAAATGTTGTTTCCTCCCTTGAGTGGCTCTGCTAGACCTTTACTGCAGCCGCCTTCATTGCTGCCTGTTTGTGGGTCCTTCTGCATTCAGTTTTGTATTTCGTGGTATGCCCTTCAAATAGTAGTGAGTAGGCCTAAAGTACTTCATATTGAAATTGTGTTTGTGAACATGTGGGCTTCTGTGCTAGTTTTACCAAAGTTAAAAGCTGCTGATACAGGCTCTGAGCTGAGATAGATAAAGAGGGAGTCAAAATGATCCGATCGCTATCCATGGTGCTGAACTGCTTTGAGTTTGTGTTGTTTTATCATTAGTTACCATGTAGCCTGATGTTTTTGCTTTTCTCTTGGTGTGTCCATTTGATGGACTTCAGTTGTTTTCCGTGGTGCTGAAGCTTGTAAGCCCCACTTTTGTGGGCATGTGTATGTTGTAAAATGATGTTATGATGAGCTTTATTATTTGGGTATAAAGGGCCTGGTCATTTGATGTGTTCCGCTAGTGCCTAGAACCTTTTTGTGTTGTTTTTTTACCTGCACTATTTTGTTTTGTAATCTTGTGTTCATTTTTTAAAGCTAGGTCGTATTGGCATTTGATCCTCTTCAAAGCACAACAGATTGTTTTCATAATCGCTTAACGTTATTGCTGCACTGTTAATCCAAAACAGATTGATATTAGCCTATTTTTTAGAGGTGGAGTTATTTTCTGGAACAAAGCACCAGCAGAAAACATGATCGAGTATGTGTGCATTAAATGTTCTTATGTATGGTATTTTTTAGTTTTGCTTCATTGCAAATGAAAATAATTAATCAGTGCAATCAATGATTGATGAATTTATTTTACTGCCCTCTCCAACACTATACACACATGCACGTGTACATATTGGTGTGCTGGCTGCTGTGAATTCAAACGGCATTCAGCTTTTATTCTTTCTTTGCTCACTTAACAGCACAGAGAAAAGGAGAAACCAGATGATGACTATTTATTTAATAAGCTAATGCTTAACCCTTTAATGCCAAGTGTCTCATATTCCCCTAAAAAAATCATTAAAAAACTGCACATTTTTAAGCAATAAATTGAAAAATAATATCAGATGTAGGAACTCGTATATGAAAATTAATATTTAATATTTTTTTTAATTATCAAAAAGTTCAATGAACACCCCATTGTTAAAAGATTTGAATTTTCTGGCAATTATTTCATGTTTCAGGCTTTCAGGGTTAATGTGACGTCTGGAGTGCAGAACTCTTACTAATTTAGTTTACACATGAATGTAAGCCTACTGCATTCGAGCTCTTGCCAAATGAACACAATGCTGGTTCAGCCGTTCAGAGCCAGTTAAATTTTTCTGCATTTCACAGTATATGCTGGTACGCTGTAATGCTTCCATACAGCAAACAGTTCTTTTACACTAATCAACGAGTTGTTTGTCAGGAATCAGAACAAGAGCGACTGTAGCATTTAAAAAAAATTATTATTCTACAGCAATTAGGATAAAAATAATCAATATCCTAAGTGTACAAGAAAGGTTTTCTAAAAGAGAAACCCATTAAAGCCAAACATCACAAGTACATGTGAACATTGTGTAATTAGATCAGATTACAGATCAGTGAGCTCATAAGCCAATATCACAAGATTGCTTGAATACATGCAGATAACACATAGAATACACAGAGTTATACTTGCTCTTTATGACATCTTCCTGATATTTGTCCAAGCTTTCCATTGAAGTTACCTGATTCCTCGGTGATGTCACTGGTGATTGAGCTTCCTCCAGCAGAGCTCCTCTGCTTGTTCTCTTTGAAGAGCTTCCGCCTTTTAGCCCAGTGTTCAGAGGCACTACTATCTGGATCTTTATGAACCACAGGCTTCAGGTGCTCCTTGATCTCGAAAGAAGCTGGGAATGGTCACAAAAAATTGCAAAGGGTGAGTTTTATATAAATAATTGCTTGAAACAAATTTAAATTAATTGAAATAACTTACATCTAGATACAATCTGTTTTTCTGCCCTGTTAGTTTTACTGAATGCCTCTTTTGCAAAGATTTCTGTGTCTGTAGAACCTTTTGGCAGACATGATGCTATGATTGTAGGTTGGTTTGAAGTCTCTGCAGCAATTCTTCCTGGATTCAGCTGGAGATTATTTGCGTCCATCAGTGGCAGAGGAGGCCTGGTACTTTCCATCTTTTCATCTGTTGGTTTAGGTTTAACGTCTACTGGAACCTCATCTGAGTTTAATGATTGCACATCTAAGTCCTGCAAGAGGGATGTGCATGAGTCATCCACAGCAGTCCACAGATGGTTTTTCAGACAACCATCTAGTGACAGTGTGTCTCTCTGCAAGAGACTTTGCTCAAGTGCATCACCCGTTATTGTGTGAACTGAGGACTTGTTATATTCAGGGAAAAAAGCGACAGAATCCTTCTGGTTTTCATTTTTATCCTCAGTGCTTGGGAATTGTATTTCTGGGTGATTCTGCAGCATTTGTTCCTCTGACCCACTGCAGGATGGAGGGATGACATGTATAGAAAGGGCTCTTCGACCTAGCTCCTCGGTAAGGGGCTCTGGGCTGTGGTATTCTCCAAATTCTCCATCAAATCCACTTTCTGCTACTTTATATTGATCAACTGTATATTCACAATCATCAGTGTCTAGACTTTCCATGTCCTTACAAAGGTTAGTATCGTGTTGTCTGTCGCAGTCATGTCTTTGACCGTGTTCAGTGTTCATGAGCATCTCATCTGGATTATTCTTAGAGCTGGTTGCATAGAATGGACTGAGGGGTGGCTGTTCGCTGTCATGGCTGTCTACAGTTTCTGAGCATTGCTGAAAACTCCCTTTGGTTCGTGAAAAAATGTTATTTTCTGTTCCAAATGGAGATAACCTATCATCACCCGTCTCAGTCCTTTCCAGCCTCTTATTCTGGACAGGAAGTGAGCACATGATCAAAGAGGAAAACGATTCTCTGTACAGCAGCTGATGATCTTCTTGAATCAGTCCTAAACTCTGTGACGTCCCAGGAAATGTTTGACGCCTTTTCTTTGGTAATGAGCACACTCTGCGTTCTACTGTGGCAATACTATTATTTCTAATCCAGGGATTTTTTTTCTGCCCATTGATGAAATCCATTGTTAAGTTGGACCTTCTGGTAAACAGGAAGGGTCTCATGAATATGGGGTCATAGTTGCCAGATTCTGATAACCGATCAGAAGAAGGTGGCCGACTTCTTTCTTCTTCCTTTGCAGAAAACAGGCATCTGAGCTCCTCAGTGGAGCTCGAGTTTACGTCACTTGTCTTTTCACCAGCTCGACTAGAAGTGTTGATTTTACAGGAAGCCAAGTCTTGTGTTAGGCCCTCTAAACTGTTATGTTTAATATCTGCAAACTCTCGGGGTGGAGGAATGTCCCAGAACTGATCACCACTGAGGCTTTTATGAAAACTTTGCCTCTTCTCCTGAGGTTTGATATTTAACCGCAGCGGTGGGCTTGATAGATGATTTGCCACCTTAAAGTCTGCTGATCTTTGTTGTTCATGATCACTGTAGCATTGACAGTAGTCTGGGTTGTCCCATATATTTGTGGATCTGGCATATTTTGAATCAAAAGGAGCCTCTGTTTGTTTATTTGTGGTTCCAGGGTGGTTTCTATCATTACTTTTCTGATTTTCTTTATCATCGCTGACAGTATGTAATAGCTGCTCAGAAGACTCATCGTCTGGCATCCATGTCCCCTCACATTTGCTCTTAAAAAGCCCCTCAGTACTGCACCAGCTTTTATCTATAAAAACAAATGTAGTCTTAATGCCAGATGTATTAATTTGAAGCTTTACATGTGATCCGGTGCAGTTAATATTCAGGATGTTAGTAACTGGAACTGGTGAGTGGGCTGGACTTTCAGATAAGGGTTCCTGTGATTGCTCAAACTTGATCTTTGGGGATGAATCTCCTGTGACAGAAACTGAGGTCACTATTTTCACACCCTTCTCTTCATCCTTTGTTGTTTTGTTATAAATACTCTTTTGGTGTGCGAATGAATTGAAGTGATAATCTTCTTTAAATCTTTTCTCCTTGGGTGCAGAATTGTTGTATTTTTCCTCCTCTTCAGATGCTGACAGAACATTTTCCTTTCGAAAAGAGTCGGTTTCTCCCTTTTCAACAATATCCTCATTACTGCAGTTATTGTTTTTGTTCTGCTTTTTGAAGATGTACGGCGAGATACTCTCTGAAAGACAAAACAAAACAACAAAATAGTATATATATATATATATATATATATATATATTTATATATAGTGCCAAATCACAACAGTTGCCTTAAGGTGCTTTACATTGTAAGATAAATACAATATAGGGTCAAGAATACAGAGAAAATATCAATAATCAGATCACTCCTGAAGCAGGAAGACAACTCTGGCAGAATCAGGGAGGGGCAGCCATCCAGCATGACACACACACACACACCTTACAATGTATAGCACCTTGAGGCAACTGTTGTTGATTTGGCACTATATAAATTGAATTGAATTGAATTGAATTAGGAAGTCATCATTGGTCCTCCACTGGTCTCAAGGCATGCTGGCACGCTGCATGCAGGTGTGGGGAAAAATGTGATTCAGCTAAGCACAAGATTAACCTCACTGCAGCCTCCACTCCACCCAAAGCTCCAACTCACGTTTGTTGCTGCTGGAGCTCTTCCTCCGCTTGCTATTTCTCCTCCTCCCCCTCTTGCTCATTCTTAAATCTAACAGTCTCACATCCACTGGGAAATGAAAGATTGAAAGAAAACGAACAAGTGTCGTATTTTATTTCAACACATTTTTCAGATTGCACACTAAACAAATCACGTATCAGTTTCTATTTTTTATGCATTTTTTTGCTGAGTGAAATATGGCTTTTTGTGATTTCAGATGTTTACATTGACACAGCAAACAAAATTATAACATTGAAATGCTTAATTTTCAGTTTTCATCACCATTTCTTAGATAAATGAAGTGCTGTTGTACAATCCAGTGCAACTGTGTTGATGTGCAACAAACACCTGTACTGGTGTGACAGATTCATAGTTCAGTGGCTGTTTAGAAGTTAAAAAAAAAAAAAACTCCTGTCTGAAAAAACACGATCCATGAATAGATCAAACAGAAAAGTAGTTACTATGTTCTTGAAAAGCATGTTAGAAAGCTGTGCTCTATGCTGACCATGTTAAATAATGCTATGCTTGCAAAAACCTCGAAAAACAGTTTACTTACCTACTGATGTGACATCCTGATGGCTGCTATCAAACTTTTATGTGTCAGACGTGAATGGACAGACAGCCTCCAAACAGCTGCTGCTTCTCCACTGTCTACATCGTCGGTGTCTCTCAGACTGTTCCACTTCTTATTGTTTCTATTCTTGATGCTAAGCAGCTTACTGCTTTTAATCTCATCAGCCACTGATGATGCGAGTACTAAGCCTGCTTATTCAGCCATACTTTTTCACTGGTCAATGAGATCCTCTACATATCTTCCTACATGTTACTGAAAGATCTTTGCAGTGTGCCTTTCCCTCGCTCTCTTTTGGATTTTTACAAGCCTACCACCAGTTGGTCATTACTGACTGTAAACAACCCAGTTCCTAAATGATTCACTTTTTAAAGCATTTATGTTAAACTTTGTGATACCAAAACAAAGTTTAAGTTTCACCAAAGAGATTATTTCCTTCTGGAAATTAATCGGATTTTTCTAGCCTCACAACCAATCACATTTACCCATATTTTCATACACTGCTTTACTGCCATAAAAACAACTGATCACAGTCTCATGAATGTGCACAACCAGGGCGCTCAGCTGGCTCAGTGGTGAATCCGGTGACCACATGTATATGTCGCCTTGTGCTGTTGGCGGCGCAGGTTTGAGTCCTGGCCTGTTGCCAATTTGCCCACCTGTCTTACCCCGTATCTTTCCCCAATTTCCTGTCTGTCTCTACTACTAATAAAAG
>VUQJ01000907.1:31055-44287 GCA_015108635.1 Andinoacara biseriatus
TTATCCCAGAAGCTGATACATCAGAAATCCATTTTATAGAATTAAATTTGCATTGAGTCAATTTTTTTCAAAAATTCCATTTATATGTGGGAAATATACTTATTTTATGTTTTGAAAAGACAGACTTTGAAGTTGGAGAATAAAGCATGTTGCAGACCATTCAGAGATTTGGCCAGAAGAATCAGAGGACACAGAGGTGGGATGCCTCTGTACAGCCACTAGAGACATGGAGAGAGCGGGAGGAAGAGGGAGAGAGGGCTGTGAGATGGTTGCAGAGGCTTGACAGCCAGGTAGATTGTATCTGACATAAAGCCCAGAGATGAAAGAAGAGCGGACAGCTGGCCCACTGCACTCAGCACACTCCATGCAGTTGCACTCACCTCGCCATGCTGCTTGCCCCCTCCCTCCAAATGCATTCCGCATCCCTCCCCATTTTTGCTCTCATTCTCCTCCTGTTTACGCTCTCCTGAGGTCTCCTCATGGGTGTGTCCTTCACTTTCCACCTGGGATCATCTCTGTGCCCCGCTGGCTTGGCTGGCCCGTCTGAGGAGCAGTGGTCCAGAGTTTAGCCCTTCTCTCCTGCCTTCTGTGTCGTCTACACGCCTCTTCTCTCTGCCCCGCTCCGTGCCTGTCATCTCACAGCCCACTCAGTGCCACACTGACTTGTTTTGTCAATAACCATTTATTTGTTGCTGCAATGGCAGCAGCCATTACATCTGACCTCCCTGTTTCATCAATTATGGATAGATTATTGGATGTGAACATCTGCAAGAGCTTGCTGTTGGACTCACCTCCTGGCAGGGATTAGATAAAGTATTAAACTGTTGTTTATTGTCAGGCCAAAACTCTACTGGGAAGCCAGAGAATTTCTACAACCCCACAGCAAAAAATAACTCCCATCAACAAGGCACCTTAAATAGTTTAGCAGAGCTGCTGAGGCCCCCGTGATTGTAAGGTATGGGCCATTTATTATTTACACTTATTATTGGTTGTTATAACACTCATGATAAAAGCTTCTGGCAGATGGGGCTTAGTCATTGTTTGTCACCTTTGTGAATGTGTGAAGCAGAGGCCGAGAACAGTCAGAGACACATGTTTGTCTCTAAGGCAGCTGTGGGACAAGTCTTTTTATTTTGCATAGAGTGACTACTGTAAACCACATATGATTAGGAAGTCAATCGTGTGTGTGTGTATATATGTGTGTGTGTATGTGTGTGTATGTGTGTGTATATATATATATATATATATATATATATATATATATATATATATTATCTACTTGCTTCATTTTCTGAAGCCCTTGACCCTGTTTTTGCTTGCTTTGTCATGTAATGGGTTTAAATGTGCTTTTATGTTTTATTGTTTTAATGGCCAGGGGATAATGTCCATTATCCCTGAAAATAAATAAACAAATAAATAAACACGTTGTTTAAAGGCCAACACTTGTTATGCTTATACATTTTTATTTGCACAGGTGACCTGAACTTGGAATAATGTTTTTTTTCTTGAAGTGAAGAACAGGTTGCTGTGCTGCCTTTTCAGTCCCCTGTCAAAGCCTCTCACAGTTCACCTTCAAGGCAACTGCTTAGCTGTCAACACCAGTTGTCAAACCGACACTTAGCATTCACATTGTTTCTGTAAAATGAAGATATGTATTTCCACCGTGTATCCAAAGGAAAAAAAACAGCCCCAGCATTTTCATTAATATCTTTAGGTGGTTTAGGCAGTGATGTAACCTCTGTCAAACAGGAAGTGTCTCTTTTTTTTCTCAATGCTTTGAACAAAGAGTGTAAAAACCTCCTGCGTGCTAGAGAGTAGCGGGGCACTGTGCATCAAAATATCAGCGCAGGTTGAAAGGCACAAAATAAGGTCAGTGTCACCGCACTGCATTATTAATACCCCACTGTTTATCTCCATGCCCATTGAATCTGTGCAGAAGAAAATGCTGCCTCCTATAAAATATTGATACAATTTCCTACCTTTACATGTGGAAAAAGTAATCAAAAAAACTAGGTGTTACACGCTGGCAGCGGGTTGCTGAATGGCATGTCGCCCTCTAAATTGTCAAACACAGCAGAACACGGGTGAAACAGCAGTAAGACAAGACATCACACTGTAAGCTGCCTATTATATAAACACACACGAATCCTTAAATCAGTAAATTACCGTTTATTTTAAAGTGTAAAATAACCTCTGATAATACAGATAAAATGTGTTGATAAAATGTGTTGTGAATACGTTAATCCTACACAGACAACCAAGCATATATTGGCATCCTTTTTGGATGAGGCACTTAAATCACCCTCACACAGCTGAACACGAACATTTAAAAGAAACTAACACTGAAGCTAAGGCTAGCTAGAGCCACACGCCAGCCACGTGTGAGCCAGCCACAAGCCAGGAGCCTCGGTATGAGCAAAGGATCAAAGCAGTTACAAGGAAAATTATGAAGATGAGAAAAGAGACCTGACATTTGTTTTGTTATACAAATCTGTTGATTCTGCTTTTGGATGGTAAGGTAAAATAAGTCAGGTGAAGGCACATTTTCACATCATTATTTGTACCTCTTTCAGTAGGGGTGCGCTTTATTTTCAGTTATTTGAGTGAGAGAAGATCCTTTAACTTGTGCAATTTGGGGGACAATGTAAAGTTTAATCATTTCTTTAATTACAAATAATTAATTACAAAAAAAAAAAAGAAAAGTTCATTTTTACAAATGTTGTCAATTATAATCACAAATAAATGAATATCAAACAATAAAAAATAAAGTGAGAAATTGCTCTAACTTTACCTGAAAGTGAAAAAGTTTTTTCTTTTAATTTGGAAAAAATGAGCACTAGTGACATTGCACAGGTACAAATCAAATCTTTGTTTAACCTACAAGTGCAATAGTTAAAAGAAAACATAACATAATATAACAAAAAAAACAAAAGCATTTGAATACAGTTTTTTTATTGATGCAACATCTTAATAACACACACAGGTGTTGGTGGTGGACAACACTGCACCTCCATAAAGCCCAAAATGCTTTCTCCCTTTTGTCTTTTGGCTCTTTTATGTTAAAATCTCTTACTAATTAAGCCAAATGCCACTGCATCCAGAGTGCATGCTTATAGACACACACACACACACACAAAGAGAGAGGAAGAGAGAGCTTTCTAATGATCAACACGCGCCAGTGTCTTTATTATCCCATCCAGCCAGCCTGTGTCTCTACAGCAGGCTCATGTGCTGTTTAAGTGATTGTAAATCATCCCGCAGTAATGGCTGAGATTAGCATACTATCAAAAAGCTTTCTTCATGCATGATGCGGTAACATCTTAGGGCCCTAAGTGTTTTATGGTGAGCGAGACCATATCATCCACTGCCATTAACAATCCAGTCATGGCCAGGCAGGCAGCTGTGCTCAGGCTGCTGCTGTTAGTGTTACCAGATGCGTGTGGAAGATGCAGACTTGGACTGCAGCCCATTATGGGTGCTGCCTGTCAGGAGCCATTAGGCACATGCTTTTTGATTAATGCTCTAAGTGATGGTGTGAGCACTACTCAGAGACTAGCATGGGGGAAAGAGGGAAAAGAAAAAGGTTATTGCTTCAGTAAGAAATGCCTGAACAGGCGCCACAGTGTCAGCGATGATGACGGGGAATACGGTCTACTTTGTTGAGGTGGTGGGTGGGCCTCAGAGGCGCATTTCGAGGTTTGTTTTTATCTTCCTGCTCAGAGTAATGTTAGGCTCTGATTTCCTCTTCCTGTTTTTGAGGGGATCCTGCGTAGGGAGATGATCTTGGGATGTCCCCCGTCTCCCCCTGACTCGCACCGCCTGCTATTGTGACCCATGAATTATTGATTAACCTTGGTAATAGAAAAGATATAACTGGGGCGTGCTTGGACCTGCCTCTGCTGTGATGGATAAGTGTTAATACCAAACAGATATGCATATGCATGCAAATTATTACATAAGATTTATTTAAAATAGGATAAAGATTATCACTTGTCTGTGTGATTGCTGTATGGATTACATTACATTTTGAAAATAATTTATTCTGGCAACTCTTAAAAATATGTTTGTTATAAATATGATCTGTACCACATTTAAAACTGGCCTCAGTATAGATGGAAGGAATGTATTTTATACCGTATCAGTCATCAACAGTTGAACCTATTCGTTCAACTTACAAAAAAATGTGAACCCAAACTATTTATCTTATCATGGCTGTTTTTAAAAATTTCATTTTGTCTGCCATCCCCGTGTAACAAGTTATTCTCCAGAGTAACAAGACCCATGTGTTTTCATGACATGTTCAAATGAATCCATCTGCTCAGGTTGTGTTCCTGTGATGATCTCACCTTGCCCAGCGGATCAATAAACGAAACGCTATGTTTAAACTGAATCAAATTTTCCAGTTGTGGAGTTAGGCTTTCATCCGCAACAAGCCTCTACACTCTTCTTTCTTAGATTTACCGTATACACAATTAAACGCCCCAGTAACCTGAGCGTTTTCATTAGATTGGACCTGCAGGGATGTAGCCGCAGGTTTACCCCCACCCAAACCTGAAAGAGATGACCCGCCGCAGTAATTGCGTGGTGCTGTGTTTACATTTATTCATGAAACGGAGGACCGCCTTCTCATCCACATTTCCACCTGTCACCCATTCCATTTGCCGCGTCTGGAGAGAAACCCTCCTGACCCACCACCACCCGCTGTAGCCCGTCAAACTTGGAGCTGCAACCACTAATCAGTCCCTCCCTTGTGAAGAACCGCAGCCTACTTGTTCCATACAGATATTTGATTTCCCACCATCCTTAGCAAATGATTACGTTTTCATGCATTTGGTTCCACCAAAATGTATGTGCACTCAGCCACATCCTTTATTGATTACTTCTTGTGCAAACAGTAGCCACAGTGTGATATACATAATTGGACAGTTGTCATGGGACTTCAAGCAGTGATAACCAGGGTCTTATGTCCCTGACTTGATGGATATAAAAGACACCTCGCATGTGATGACTTTATGTACAGGAAGATAAATGTTTAAGTATGAACACTCACCGAGATAAAAATAATACCAACATCCCGATAGCCAGATGTTGATCTCAACACATCTGTGAAACACATCTATCCTGATTCAGCAATAAAGTGCACAGCCTTTGATTGATGTTAGAGTGATGATACAATCACCACCATATAGTTTACAGAGAAGCACTGTTTCTTTTAGCTGCCATACATTGCAGGAAAAATAAATACTCCAGAGAGTAGACCGGAGCGGCGTGTACTTAATATACACAACATGTGCTCAGCTAATTATTTTCCTGAATGGTCATAACCACAAATAAACTGGCTGCACATTGCTGGAACAAAAGGCATCTTTCTGAGCCAAAATATTCCCTCTCAGCTTCTAAAATTACATTTTCAGAGGCATAGTAGAAATATTAAGAGTGTAATCACTGCTAGAGTAAACACTGCTCTGTTAAGAACAACAAAAAGACATGCTTAAAGTTTGTATTTTAGTAATGAAAAGCAAACAGTGTCTGCTGCAATTGCCTGACCCCCTGACACACAGGTGATGAAATGTCCCAGCAGAATCTCAGCTTAGCCCTGCTTCTCTCCTATAATAGATTCAGCTCCACAAATGGTAGAACCACAGATGTGTAATAACTCTATCAAACTCACGTCTCTGTGTTTTCACAAGGTTAGATACACACAGAGACACCCACTGGAATTTCACATTTTACTTCTCTTCACCCTTCATCCATACCAAAGAATAATTCTGTGTGGCCAAGGTTACCACCACTGTTTGTGTTTGTTGGGTAATCATACAACATTTCCAAGGTAAGCCTCCCTCCACTCTGGAGCCTTCACATTACAAAAACATTCACTTACATGGATTCATACAGAGACACTGACACTGGTTGGGAGTTTGGTGGGAGCAAGGAGGCAACTGTAGTGGGACCCAAACAGAATCCATATTTAATACTGTGTTCCCACTTGGACATGTACTCTTTCAAGTCAGCATAAAAGAAGCTACTGAGACTGTGTGTTATCTTTGACCAAAGCATTGTGGCATCACAGATGAGCTGGTACCCTTTATATAAGAAAATCTGTAGTCGAAACCCTCACATTTTACACACGCACACACAATTGTAGCACAGTTGCTTGGTACGCAGTGGTCAAACAGACATCTACAAACCTTTCAATGTACTTGGAGTCGACCAGAATTTAAGAAAAGTGGAAATAATGTGTTCAGTGATCCAAAGTCCACCTTTGTAAAAATCCATGAAGAATAGGTGGTGCCACTCTAATGGCTAACTGCAGTATAGCATTCTTGTTACAAACTGTGTCTCTTTTTAATTTTTGGTCATCTGTCTTATTTCTAATAATTACGTAACACTTACCAGGAGTGAGGACTTACTGAGGAGTGAACATTCATGCTGATACATGTGTAAAAAAAAAAAAAAAAAAACTCATTTGGAATAGAGAACAAAAACACTGAATCAGATAAACTGTGATGCGTCCTCTCTGAAGATCCATCGTTGAATGACTTCCTTCCTGCAGTGCTGCACTTGAAATAATCATTTTCCAGTGCAGTACAAGACCGTTTTGCTTTTACCTTCAGAGTTGTGGTTTAGATAATCAGATTGAACTGATGACTTAAAAAAACAAACAAAAAAAAACCACCTGAGTTGAAGGCATTAGCGTTGTCGTACAGTATCACAAACCCTCTCTTTCTGCACCTCTCAGTGTTGGAAGGCCTGCATGTTACAGTTTTTAATCATTTTTTTGAAGATGACAAGCTCAAACAACCATTTCATGCAGTGATTAATCAGGATTGCTGAGGTAAAAAAGTAACTATGTTTTTTGTTTTTTTTTTAATATATGTACACTAAGTATAAGTGTGTGCTTTTATCTCCCTGTCTTAGGTTTTGCTCCATCAGCTTTTGATGTGTGTATTTTGCCAGAGACCTCAATTAATTTGAAAAATGCAAAAATCTAATTAGAGCTGTTGATACAACACCATGCAAGCTGCAATAAAACTATACGGACCTCCACCTAACAATTTTTATACCTCTAGTTTAATTGCTAGATTTCTTACAGTCAATAGCAACATTTTTAAAATAAATTGCATCAGAGATAGTTGGGACAGATCATGGACACACCAAGCGTATAAAAATCCTGGAATTTGTGTGGAGAATCCCCGCTGCACATTTTTAAGAATGGGAAAAAAATTCCACCTATTAAAGGTAAATAAACCTATTGTGTCTAATGTTGTTTTGGAATTTTTCTATATACCATGATCTTAGCCAAACTTCACCTAGACAACATTGTTGTCATGTAACCGTTACAAGTGGGAATTATTCTGCACAGTAAATTACTATTCAGTGGAGAGCAATTGCAAAAAATTTGATCTGCATGGGAGACTTAAAAATGCTGTTGAAAAAGAACATTAGAGTCAAGCCAAAGTTTGCCAGCCCACTTCGGAATAAGGTTCACTGGACACAAGAGTCAAAGGCAGAGTTGTAAGACACAGCTGTGATTGCTTACCTGCTTAGCTGTTTGAAATCTTGTCCATCTCACTGTGTTTGTGCAGCCAAGTGAAGAGGATCCATTACTGAAACAAGGTGTTCTCTGTCTTTTACTATCTTATCTGCTATCTTTATTCTACAGCATGTAAATAGCAATTATTTAATGTATTCAAGTGCTTTTATGTTTCAATACTCTGAATGTTCTTTTTGTTCAGCTGAAAAAAACTCAGAGGACAGGTGTGTTGGAGACCAAGACAGGCAGGTTGAAAAGGTCACAAGGTGTATTGCTTGGTTTGGTTCAGTATCCAGGTGACAGAAACAGAGTGGTACATTAACTGCAGTGTAAGTGGGAGTGGGTGGGCCTCAAAAGACCTGAGAGAAGAGTGACAGGGACATAACAGGAAGCAGATGAAGGAGACAAAACTTAAGCAGAAGTGGATGTTGTGACATCATCTTTCCCTTCCTTGTTTCTTTACAAGCAACTTAGGTTTTCTGTTGCCTGCTCCGTAACATCGAGACTGCATGTAATTATCGAGCCATCAAAGCCAAGCTGCTGTGCCAGTCAGCTTATCAGGGGTTAAGGGGACACACTTGTCTACAGCACTACCCCGCTCACATCTCCGGCCCGAGCGCATCTCAGCAGTCTTTGCTAATGACTTGTAGCCAACAAATTCCTAAGACTCTCAGGTGGCTTCCTCCAACCAAGCTCTGTGCGATGATGAAAAGCCTGAGATAAAATAAACTGACAGTTGCAACTCATTGCGAGGAGCAGGCAGCAACCTAGCAGCAGCTGAGACCCTGGGAGCCCAGCACTCCCTCTCTTTTTTCATCCTTTCCTTCATCACCCCCTCCATTCTCCTCTGCCCTCCTCCTGTGTGTCTCACTGTGTGTGTGTGTGTGTGTGTGTGTGTGCAGGCATGGCAGAGGGCAACTGTATGCATTTGTAGTATATTTAAATGCACTGGTTGTGGTGTTGTGTGCGTGCACATGTGGGTATCTGCATGAGAAAATGCAAGGGCAGATGAGTGTGTTCTTTGGAGGAGATTGCAGGGTAAATACCGGGAGGGGAAACTAGATGCCCCTGCCATTGTTCCCTCATTAAAGCCCATTCCCGCCTTTTTTATTTCAGTCCATTAAGCAAAAAACTGTGGCCACCCCTCTCTCGCTTCCACACATGACACACTCCAATCAATACACTCCCACTGGCTGCCTCACTGGGTGCCTCAAATGAATAGATTGGACTGCAACATTATGTCTAATTGAATTTTGTGGGGAACGCCATGCAGAGCACTGCTGCAATATTGCATATTTCTTTAAAGTTTAAAAAAAAAGTATTTTTTTAATATTTCAAAAATATGTTTTCTTAATGAGAATAATGCATTCTCAAGAATACACATATGATCATAATACACACAGAAAAATAGTTATTGATATGTTGTTAGGTTTTAAAATCATTACTATGACCTTAATACAAGATCGACTATAATGTATTGGAACAGTATTATTTGGTTCTGTTTAAGCAGTATACCACAGCTAAGACACAGCTATCCACTTAGGTCAGCACCACAAAGGTTCACATTAGCACATCAGGCCTCGGGAGAGAGCCTCCTCCTGGCTGGTGGCTGTGGGGGGTTCAGTCAAGGATGGGGGGAGGCTGGCAGATGGTTCAGTGGTATGTCTGATGGATGGACTGACTGATGGATAGATAGATGGCCCTGACTCTTCTGTTGTGTGTATTGTCACTATTTCTACACATTCCCTCTGTGTGAAATTTACATGAACTGCCATCTCTGTTCTGGCTTGTTCTTGTCCAGATGCACTTTATTTTGCAGCTCGATAATAATCGGGTAAGAAAGTGAAATAATAAAGGTAACAATATGAAAATAGCAAATTATTACCGCTTAAATACCAAAGCAATATCGAAGTAAAAAATAAGTGATGTCTTGTCTCTAGAAAGGCTTTAGCTGAGGAATAGTGTACTGAAAAATATGTCATTATGTCATTGTGACCATAATTCAAGGTCAGAAATCTTGTCATTACGCATAAACTACAACATATGTTTTCAGACAATCATCACAATACTTTAAGTTTCTTTTAATAGGCTATTAGCATGGAATTAGATACAAACAGCAGTTTTACATTTTGCAGCCCTGCTTCCTGGTTATTACACAAAAACTATGAGGTGTTTCCAGGTTATAAGCCACAGCATTAAATGCTGGAACTTAAGGTGGAAGTAATTCCCGCACTATAATATGTTAATGGAATCCTAATGTGTTAAAGCATCAAAATTACCTCATTAGTATGAGGTTACTACCACTTCAAAGTTGGTATATTAAAAAAATTCAATACATAGATATTACCATTTTATTGCTAGGAGGTTATCTTACTGTTATAAAAATATTACTATACTATTACTATTTGCCTCAAAATGTGTAATAATGGTTCCACATTGTGACCCACATTTTCAGGCCTGTCAGAACTCAGTTACATAAATTTCAGTGCAACATTACTCAACTGTAATTATTGTTGATAAAGAGACTACTGCTATTACATTGGTACTTAAGTGGTAATACCATGCTATTTCCATATTATTACCTTATTTGTTTCCACACTATTATTATTGAAGTGCAACAGAAAGTGCTGCCTTTATCCTTGGCTTTTTGATGCAACAATAAACATGAAGGTAAATTTTCTAAGGATACCATCTTTACTGTCATGCAGTTGGATTTAGATTTGTTTAGGCACATTTAAAGCCACAAATGATAGTATGTGTGAAAAATAATACAACCCTGTTGGCCCACTTTTCACCTGAAGTTCACGTCATGTATGTGCTATCGTACTGTAAGTCTACTAATCTCCCGGATCGTCAAAAATTCTGTAAGGTGCTATAAATTCTGTAAAGTAATGTAACTTTTTTGGACAAGGTTTAAGGGGTGTGCTGACTTTGTAAAATGCAGCTTTCTTACAATAATAACATCGCAACACAAACCTGAAATTCCTTCCTGGTTGGAATACGACCAGTCTTCATTTCAAATTTTGCTAATAGAGTTATTACAAAATGGAGATGTTGTTTGAAGTACACAACATCAGTGACATAATGCATTACAGAGCATCAGTTTCTTTATCTACAAAAAAATAAACATATCAAATTTTATATAATGTGCAAGTAAATACAGTTTGCATTTGACAAAATAAGGATTAAATTGATTTTTAAGAAGCACATTAACTTGAGCTGTAATTACTACATTGCCTATAATACTGCTCGTTGCAACATGGAAATGTACATTGAACTTTCATACTAAGGGCTAGATGTACCAATAACGATAAAAATGAGGCAAAATTCAGAAGTCACAGTTTCCTTTTTCCTTATCTAATTGATTTGTTCGCCTGTGCCACTGAGTTTCTGTTTGAACATCTCATTGTGTGCCTTCAGTGGCCACTGCAGCAGTTCCCATGCCAATTAGCACAGTGGCTCAAAGCAGGTGCCAAGGCAAATATTTAGCTAATTATCAATATTTAATAGCATTTCTGCACTGGCTCCTTTCCTAAGGTCCAGCAGATGCTATTAAATCTCACCCCATAGATACACAGTTATGACACGTAATAACTACTTGAATATAAAAGAGATTAATAATTTAAAGTGAGCCAACAAATTAGGACCATCATTAAAAAACTGGGCTTAAAACCATTTTGCATAAAACCAGCCCAGTTCAAGGTAATGCCAAGGCTTTCCTGATAAAGAATTACAGCATTAATTCAGCAAAGTGAACTTATTGCTCCTACTCCCTCTCCGAGATCCCTGGAGCATTCAGGGTAGAGGAATGAAATGATAGCATTCATGGGCACAGTGGCGCCTATTTCCATTTTCCCCATCAAACCTAGTCTGAGTTTTGAGAGTGTGTTGTGGCAGAAGAGAAGAACTGATCCCCTTTTTATTATGGTGTTATTGCTCAAGTCCCTGTGAATAGCATGCGTTTATACTGAAGTGTCCCTTCTCCACAGGGGTCGATGCAGGTCATTTTTACTGGAGGTTTAAAGTGTGTTTACATAAACAGAAATTTACACACATGCTGTGACCTCACCGGGTCATCGCTGGAATTACATAGATGTATCACACCTTTGATGGGAAGCTCCTGACCTGCATTTTAATTGACTCTCCGAGTGGTGACCAAAGAATATCATCAACCAGTGTTTTGGACTTTTTACACTGAATGTCTACCACAGTTCACAATTTGTCCTTGGCTGTCAGTGTGCAATCATACCTTACATTGCATAAAGTCAAAATAAAAACAGAATGCAAGAATTTGTGAGACATTTAAACCCTGTTTTTTTGACAGTGACACAAGCCAATACTGAATTGTCATGCTCTTTGGATTCCCAAGCACTGCATTAAAAATAGACACAATTCTGTAAAGAAAATCACTGCATGGGCTCAGGAAAACCTTAAAAAAGCATAGTCAGTAAACACAGTTCATCACCACATTCATGAGTACATTTTAAAAAAATGTAAGACATTTTCATGCAAAGAAAAAAACAAGCATCCCATTCAGAAACTCCTTGCCTTTTATATGGACTGAGGAAAAGTCGAGCACTATCTGTTTTTCCTGAAATAATGGATGTTGCGCTGGTTAGAACTGTTGCCCCACAGCAACAAGGTTCAAGGTTTGAATCCACTGGTTTGGTAGGGCCTTTCTGTATGAAGTTTGCATGTTCTCCTTGTGCCTGAGTAGGTTCGTTCCAGGTATTCCAGCTTCCTCCTACTGTCCACAGACATTCAACAGTCAATTAATGATTCTAAATTGTCCGTAGGTGTGAAAGTGAGCACCAGCAGCTGTCTCTGTGATAGCCCAGTGATAGACTGGTGACCTGTCCTGGGTGTGCCCTGCCTCGTGTCCTGTGACAGCTCGGATAGACTCCAGCAGGGCCCTGAATTGGGAGAAACTGGATGGTCTTGCTTATTTCATCAAGACACTACCCAACCACATTCTAGATACATTACAACAGCATGGCTCCACAGTGAGTCCAAAAATCGTCCAGTCTTCAGTCCAGACCTGCCACAACCTGAAAACGAGGGTCACTAGGACATGAAAATCACAACAAAGGAAATATTTATAATGTGTTCCTGCATCAGAAGTACAGTGAAAATTAGAAATTAGAAAGAAAAAATAAAATGCACAACATTTCTTGGCTTCAGCATTTAAAATATTGTGTTAAATATAGATTCATGATTGTTGATTTCCAAATCATTGCATTCTGTTTTTATTGCCATAATTCACTGCACACACAAATTTTTCCCTTTTATTTATGCATATTTGTGTTTTGGAAGCAGGGTTGTACATTGTGTGTATTCAGAATTCCTGTTCAATTCCCTCGGAGCAAACAGTTTGTGCCGAGAGAGCTGCAGCAACTTGCAAGGCAAATTCTTTTAATGGGGCATGTTGCTAGAGGCACCATTGCTTGCTTGTGTGATATTACCATTTACCTGCTGTTTTGAATTTTATTTGAATTGGGATGAAAAGATTAGGAAAAGATGTGCTCTGGCAGATGTATTTTACCCCCAGTTTTTTTTTTTCCCTTCCACATTCATGCCAATGACGTGTTTTATACTTCTGTACTTGTCTGCACCTTTTGGGATTTAACCTGTCTACGGCATTTCCCAGAAGACATCCATGCAGAGGGCAGAAAACATCAATCGGCCATCTGATGCCTTA
>VUQJ01000914.1:2747-15680 GCA_015108635.1 Andinoacara biseriatus
GCAGGAAAATTTGGGAATCAGTCAGGCAGCCAGGAAGGCTCTGCTAATGGAGCCACTGCCAATCAGGGAGGGATTTCTGTGCCTGACTTTCTACCCCCAGCTCAGCGGGTCCTCTTTATGAGGATCCAACAGAAACAGCAAGAGGAAGAGGAAAGAGCTCGCAGGATGGCCGAGGGAGGAGCAGAGAAGAGTAGAGATACTGAAGGTAGTGCAAAAGCATCTGCATCTCTCTGTGTGAAAATATTCATGTGGCTTAGTGAGTCGAAGCATCCTTTACAAGTATTCCCTGAAATGTTGAATAATCTGATTTAAAAAAAAAAAAAAAAATTTATGCAACTGCTTCATGTTCTTACTGTCATCTGGTATGTAGCACACCACAGTTACCAAAAGGTGGCGGTAATACACCTATAAGGTGTTTGCTTACGAGCACCAAACAACAAAAATACAACAAGATCATGTTCCTGCCATGGAGTCCAGGGTGTGTGAGATTAGAGGTTACTGTATGAACCTGCAAAGCCAACGACAGCTTCAGACTAAAAATATTCTGTGTAACAAAAGTGAGACAGCTGTGAGTCCTTCAGAGTTAACCGAGATGTCAAACGGCTTCTTTCCCCAGGTGACTCAGGGAACTGGTATTCCAGTGAGGATGAGGACGGCGGTGGTAGCGTGACCTCCATCTTGAAGACACTCCGTCAGCAGACACAGGCGCCTCAAAAATCAGACGGACATCCGAGCGACCCACGTCTCCAGAAGGCCTCCCCCTCTCACCCTCCTGCTCGCCCAGCAGACCCCCGCTTGGCTCGGGACCCACGCTTGGCACGTGCTGCTGAGTCGGCTCAAATCTCTGACCCCACCCACGCCACACTAGCTCCATCTTCCTCTGGACCACCTGCAGACCCCAGGCTAGCTAGGCTAGCTGTTGCTGCTTCAGCAGGATCCAGCTCGCACTCGCCTCCTGCCTCTAAGCCAGAACCTCCTCTGGTCTACAAGCCTCCGCCGCTTACAACCCCAGCAGTGGAAGAGGAGGAGACGGAGCGGGTTCTACGGGACAAGCCCGTGCCGATTCCTCTGGACCCACTCATGGGTATGGCTCTGAAAGATCCACGTTCCCAGCTGCAGCAGTTTAGCCACATCAAGAAGGATATTGTTCTCCACATGCCAGCCTTCGCCAAAACCATCACCTGGTCACCTGAAGATCTGCTTCCGCTCCCTATCCCCAAGCAGGACCTCCTTCCTCTCCCCCCAGGCATCCCTCCTGTGTCGTCCCTTGACTCACGTCTGTCCCGCACTCAGCAGCAGCTCCATGCATCACTCCCTCACTCACAGCCTCCTTCCATACAACCTCCTCCTTCCTTAGACCCCCCTGCTCCCTCCTCCTCAGGTTCCTCCCTACCAGACTTTGAACTTCTGTCTCGCATCCTGAAGACTGTTAACTCCAGCACATCCCAGACTCCCTCTCCTCCTCCTCCTCATTTACCCACCCCTCCTACTGCTATGCCGGTGCTGGGTCAACCTCAGTCCACGCCTGCAGCTTCTGCAGAAAAGCCTGTTGACCCCCGTGTTGCCCGCAAACTCCCGTCTGATCCTCGTCTCCAGCCACAGAAGTCAGCACTGAAGCAGCCGTCAGAACCTGTGCCCCCTCCCTCCACATCTCCTGCACCAACATCTAGTTCCTCTCCACCTGCCATCGCTCCCTATGACCCAAGGTTGCTCTCCTCAGTTGGGGCAGGGCGCAGTGTGGGGGCCGGGGCACCAGGGGGAGCCAGTGTGCTGAGCAGCATTAGTCTATATGACCCTCGGACTAGCAAACCAGGCAGCCCTGGTACCAGCAGTGGCTCTAACAACTCCCCCAGCTCAGCTAGTCAAACTGAGTCCAAACCCAGTGACCCCCCATCGAGTAAACCTAAATCCAAGGAGCCCCTCTTTGTTCGCAAGTCTGCATTGGACCAACCAGAGCCAGAGAAAAGTGGAGAGCAAGGGACGGATCGATATAACAGCTATAACAGGCCCCGGCCCAAGCCTGCACCCTCACCTAACTCCACAGCTCAAGGGGGGGCTGCTGCAGCTGGGGCGGCCCCAGCTGGAGGTCAGGGTGCCTCTGGATCTGCTGCAGAGCAGGGGCCTGCAGGGGTCCACAACCTACCGGTGTCCTCTTTATTTGGTGTTGTGAAGCAGGCTGCTAAGCCTGGCGGGACAAGCAGCCCCTTTGGGGGAAACAGCCCAGCACAGTCTGATCAGGCGGCCACGGAGCAGGACAACGCCTCCCTGAAGGAAGTCTTCAAAGGCTTTGACCCCACAGCCTCCCCCTTCTGCCAGTGACACTGATCCTGGGAGGTGGCTGGTGTGGGTTTGGACACTGAACATATCAGTGAAAAGGAGAAACATGCACTGCGGGAACTGCCTGTAAGACAAATTTTTATTAACAAATTGGCAGCAGACATATATCATGCACACACAAACACACCTAACCAGTTTTTCAGATTCTATCAAAGACTATCAGGTAGTGGAAAAGAGTTTAAATTGAAATGTCTATTTTAACCAAACGTATTGATGTATAAATAGATGTATTCTCTTCATCTCAGTGCTTAATGAAAACGATTATCCACACAGCACCAGAACACATTTATATGAAGTGAAACTTTAGGCGTCACATCTGGTTTAAATCTTTTTATTTAAGTTTCTCTCTTTTTTTTGTAATTTTTCTCATCTTAAAGCTGATTTGCTCGTGTACATATGCATATGTTTTGGGTTGGTTACAGTTGGCTGTGCTCTTTGTAAGAAATTTAAGTTTTTTTTCCCCCCTCTGATTTTCCCAACAATATTTTGCTTATTTTTAGTGTTTGTTTGATCAGAATCAAGAGCTCTGAGGCAGCTTCCTGCCTCCATATCACTGCCTTTGCTTCCACTGTCCTCTGTCTTCCTTTGAGTTGTATCAACTAAAGCATGTATTTGTTTCTCTCCATGTTACATTTTTTTACAGAAACAACTAAAAAGGTCTGAATCTTTATTCTGCCTGATTGTTTTTACTTCGTTGCGCTGTCGGCTTGTATTTATACTTTGAGCTGTTGGTGTACAGCTCCATTTCAGGTGTGTGGCTCCTACAGGTGACAGGCTCTATAACCACTACACAAATGTTGCTCCTTCCCCTCATTCACACAGATATTGCCTTTACTCCGGTCTCGTTGCGACAGGGAGAAAAAGAACATTTGGTTTTATTGTTTTGTGAAAACTGAGAGCGTCTGAGCTCCAGGTTCTGTAGCTTTAAGGTGGAGAAAAAACGGGAAATGGGTGTAGCTGCTCAGACTGATGACGGTCTCCATCACTTCGCTCTCCACTGGCACATTCAGGTAGCGGTCAGTTTTCCATGGCATCGTGTTGTTTTATCTCTGCTGCCAAACCTGGTTTGGTCGGAGTCATTTCTGTTTATTTCCTCCTGATTAGAGTCCAATTAAAAATCATGCTGGTTTCTTTTATAACCTGTTTTGCTGCCTTGGAGTATCAATTTGAGAAGCTTGGCTGATGACACCATGACAATCATAAACTACATTTGGACCTAAAATTAAATTAAGTCTTGCATTTATTTACTTCCTGTGCTTTTAATCTGAACCATGCCATCCTTAAAAAAAACTAAAACTGTTTGTGCGCCTAACCGCGTGGACTCTGCGTTTGGGTGAGAGAGCGAGTCCTTTAAACGGCGTGAATCAGGAGCGAGTCCAGCGTGTGAATCGGGGCGAGGGAAAGCAGTTGTTCCTGTTCGTTACGAGAAGGCAGCGGTTTAGTTGGCGGCCTCGTTGGTGAATCTACCTGCGCGGTCGCAGTCGTGGAGGTTTCAGGCATTTTTGACCTCCTAAAGGTGAAGATTGTACAACAGCTCTCAGGATCGCCGTCGTCCGTCTTGTGGTTAAGTGGTGATTGGTTTTAATTTATTTTTTATACCTGGGTAAATAAACGTCTTCATTTTGTATGTCAGAGATTCCCACCCGCCTCAGTGGGATGCAGACAGCCTTCAGCAGCGAGAGGAGATCAGAGATGTTTATATCTTCATTTGGTTGACGATGATGATTCACTGTGATCTCTCCCCTGCCAGGAGGTTGAGTGCCAGCTATAGCAGGTGTGACAGTTCTTTGTTTTGGCTCTGTTGTTGTTGATTTTGTATATTTTATTGTTTGTTTTTCCCTCACTTTGTAAATTTGATCCGTATCCAGTTCCCGTCTTTGGAGGAGTGGAGTTTTCTAACTGTACACTGTAGGTGAGGTTGTAAGTATTTAAATAAAATTAATACATGATCAACCAGCTACAAGTGTTTCCTGTTTTTTGTTACCTCGACGATTAATTTGACCCATTTTTGTGTGCTTTTAAAGTCACGATTGTTCAGCTGCTGAAGGGCGTGACTGACGTCTCCAGTCAAACGATGAATTTTCTGCTGACTGATGTCCCACGTGTATCCATCACCAGGGTTCCTTGATATTGTTCTCTCATATATTTAGACCTGGACCGCACGGTTCTCTGCTCGGCCCCTGTGGATTTGGATCAGTACCTCGGCAGCACACAGCCTGTTTCTCAGTTAACTACGATCCTCCGCTGACTCACTTCCTGCTACCCTCCCATCCTGCAACACTGGCTCCAGGAAGACGAGCTATTCATCCCGAACCTCAAAGGTTTCCTATCACACACGCGAATGCACGTGCTCTCCACTGCCAGCTCGGTGCTGCACGTTGTGCCCGCCTGTGACCTTCAGCAGAGCTGCTGTTTATCATGAAGAGAAACTAATTTGATGTGCATGAGTGTTTTTTAGGGTATCACAGACTGGAAAATGGCACTACAGTACAGAACAGCGATGTTCTAATTAAAACTATTGAGTCTGAGATCAAACAAGTGATTCCACATCCAAGGTGTGCAGTCCTGTGAAAGCATCTTCACTGCTTCCATGAGGGATGACGAGGAATGACGATAATCAACATGTGTGAGCACCTATAAAACCTGATGTTTTGGCAGTTTGCTGGTCTGAAGCTTTCAGGTGCATTACCACAATACCAGTGAGGAAAGACGTCACCTATGACCTTAGAGAAGTAATGGTTGCTGCCCATTGGTCAAGGAAGGGCTGTGAGGTCATTTCCAGACAATATGAAGTCCATCATTCAAGTTAGCTGCCAATCTTCCCAGGAGAGGGCATCCCAGCAAATTTACCCTGAGGTCAGACTCTCAGGAGAAAGCCTCTTCTCTCTAAGGAAAACATTGCAGCACAACTCAGGTTTGCAGAAGAGCATCTGCACAAACTATAAGATGTCTGGATCAGTGTCCTCTGGACAGATGAGACCAAAGTGGAGACGCTTGACTATAACGCACAGCAGCACAAACACCTCAGACCGGCTGACAGCATGGTGGTGGTGGAGGAATCGTCTGGGCTTGTTGTGCAGCCGGGTTAAAATTTTCATGACTGATGATAACACACAGTTCACAGATCATTTAAACTACTTTAACGTTCATTTTGTGATGTTCACAAATAAGACCAACATGATTTACGAGTCTTCTCTATAAAGACCACCCTGATTGCTTAATTTACCTTTGACTTCAGTCTCTCTTAATTTGGTCAGACTGATCAGCACATGAAGCCCGAGGAGGCCAAGGAGGCCAAGGAGGCTCTGGTGCTGTGGCTACCTTACAATACAAAGCGCCTTGAGGCGACTGTTTGTTGTGAATTGGCGCTGTATAGATAAAATTGATTTGATTTGATTTTGGTTTATTGAAACTCAGGACACGAATTACTTTGTTTCATTGTCATATTTAGTGTTAACTTCTTTTTCTTATTTTGAGTCCATGTAAAATTATTAAAAACGAAGAAGTAAGTTCACATTTTCAGCAATTAAAAGCTAAATGAAAACCAGTAAACCCAGTCTGGAAACTGCACCGAATGGAAAGTATCAGTAGTTTTCCAGACAAGCTTTATGGGATCGAATCTGGTGACACAGACTTCCGAGGACAACTCACGGAGCCATTTCTGGAAATATGCTGACACACGACTTGTAGCACGATACATCATTGTTTGGTATCCCTCTGAGCGTAGATGGCCTGTACTCATACTGGTGTTTTCCCAGAGTTCCCCTGGCCTGGGCTCAGTGTCTCTGTTATCAGTAATCTGCTTAGCTGCCTGTTCAGGGAAACGACCTGCAGTGAGGGTATATTTAGAAGATCTGATCCTCTTAGAGGGTGACTTCAGCTTGGATTTGGAGCCTGATGGAGCCTCGGCGCTCTCGGTGCCGGTCCTGTGTGTGAAGGCTGAATGTGAACTTTCAGTTCACAGGATCTGTTATGTTTGCGCCTGTCCGTCTCACCATCCCGGGAGTCACTGGAAAAAATTCCCACATGCTCCCCATTGAAGAGAGGAGGACAGAAGTTAAAGCACTAAAGAGATTTATTGCACCCAGAAGACTGGCAATTACTATTAAAGACCTCCTTTGCTTAAACAATTAACCAACTAATCCCATCATCTGCGTCAAATAAAAGTAAAGAACATTGTTTTCCTGTGGTCGTTTTCTCTCCCAGGCGCCCGCGCTCTGCAGAGGGGAGTCTGTCTGTCTGTCTCTGTCGGCTGATTCAGATAAGAGTGTCTGTGAACGCCAGAAATACACAAATATAAACTCCCGCCTCTCATTTCTTCCCTGTCATTGTCTTCTGATGCTGGGACAGCCGAGCTGATATTTAGACCTGCCAGAATGTGTTTCTGAAGCCTGAGAGCTGCAGCAGAGCCAGCTCACAGGCCACACTCCTCTTTATATTCTTATATAGCACAGAAAACACCACGTACATCTTTGTGCTGTGACTTCAATACTGTTAGTAGCACACACAGTTGCAGCTTTTATCCCCAATACGCTGTGTATTCTGGAGAAAAGCCTCAGATGCTGTGTTATAATGTGATTAGTCTAAAGCTTATTTTATTACATAACAGATAATTGGATGTCATAAACAAACACTATCAAAGGTCAGCATCCAAAAATGCACAAACCTGGAACCACGTCACTGACAGCTGATTGAAAATGCTAAATTTATTCCAGAACTACCTGCTGAACTGCCTTCATGGTGACGTCAGTGCTGTTTGGACGGTGCTTTGGGCCAAACTGTGAATCTGCAGTGCAGACGTCACAAACTGCCAGCGTGCCTCAGCAAACCGCACCTGGTGCTTTGCAGCCAATTAATTTCCAGCTGAGTTTAACACCTCTATTTTCCGCAAGCTTCAGCTGCTTTTGATGTATTTTTGCTTGCAGTAATTAAAAGTCTATAAATGTAACTTCAGCTCAATCTGCTGGCAAAAACATGAAGGCATCAAACACATAGTTTGAAGTATTTCATAAATCTCATGAACGTGATTTCTGCAGATCGAATCTTTAATCGATGGAGCTGGTGAGGAGGACAGTTGCTGAGAGCAGGATCTCTTCTCTGCCGGCCGCAGCGGACGGATTTTCTTTAAATCTCGCCTGGTGGCTCTTCTTCTGTTACAGAGCTAACTCCACCCATCTGGTGCTCCAACTGATTCTGTCAGAAGAAGTAAACTTACAGCTGAAGCCAGCGAGCTCCACGCGGCCTCTCGTGACGTCAGACGATCCAAAGAACAAATGATTTCTGAGAGAAGAGAGTCTGCAGTGTTCACTGTGGCCTTCAGCTGCAGAGCTGCTGATGAATAGATCAGCAGTGTGAGGTTGACATGAACAAACTGACATCACTGTGTTGGTATGTATCTGTTCAACATGTGACTGGGGCCCTTGTGGAAGACACATGCTTGCAGTGCCACGCACACGAGTGCCTGAGTGTTCCTACAGATCTGCCTCACACACTTCAGTATCCGTGTGTGTGTGTGTGTGTGTGTGTGTGTGGTCTTTTATATTAATCATCATTTTACTTGAGCCCCTGCTGTCATATTTGTGTCATATTTAAGCTCATGTGTATCAGATGATTATGACTGAAGAACGATCCCTTTGTGCTGTGGAGGTCTCTGTACAGTCAACGCTGTGAAAATCACTACAATGTGGTTCATGTGTTATAAACACTCACTGAACGTTCTGATTGTATGGAAAATGGCAGCATTTTAAATTTGAAAATGTGCCTAGGAATAAAATCTATGTCCTATGTTTTTTTTTTTTAACTAAAAGAGCAAAATAGCCAATCTAGGTCTGTGAAATGATTTGCTGGTGATAATGAGATCATAGAAACTCATCACCTAAACATAAGCTCTGCAGTGACTCTGTTCTGATGCCTTGCTACATTCTTCGCCCCAAACATGTGGTAGACAAGGTCAGGGGGTAGCTGGTGAGCAAATGGAGGAAGAACAGTGAGGTTTAGGTGAGTGGATACTGGACTCAGTTTGCACAGTGGTTACATAGATGTAACCAAATGAATGACAATGTTGGGTGATTGAATCGGCCACTGTTTGCTAAACCAGCCTAAAATGTGATAACACGCTAATCGCCCCTGAGTGTTTCCATGGAGGTTGTGTTGGTTCTGGTGGACAGCACGCTTAGTTTCAGATGCTCTTTAGCACATTCACCTACACAGTGAGCACTTCAAGCTGCTCCTGCCTGCAACACAACTGCAAGCCACTTTGCAACCCACCTCCTCTTTGCATGCTGGTTTAGTCCGTCGCTGTCACTGATGCCTGCTCTGCTCAGCACTGTGGTCCGAATGCCGCTTCCCGACTCAAGCTTTCCACATCTGCACGTGGAAAAATTGAATCAATTATGTGCAGATGGAAATAATAATAATGTCCTTTTGACTGCAGTGGTTTGTATCTTCTTCTGTATTTGTGTGGCCTCCACTTGTTGGTGGGACAGCTGAGATGTTTTTAGAGTCTGCAGGATTCTTATGGAGACCTTTAGAGTGTGATGGGAACACTGTCATTGTGTGCCTCTGATGCTGTCAGGGATGTCTAGCCAGCTTTAATCGTACTTTACAGGCAGATACTGTGAAATGATGAAATCAGCATCTGATTGATTGAACACATCGGAAAAAAAAACAAGCCTCACTGTCGTAGCCTGGACAAAACTTCAAGGAGAACTGAGAGCTAAAGCACATGTTTGCTGTGTTGTTGTGTGCAAGTGTGTGTCTGTGTGTGATAACAGTGTTTATCCCCCCCACCGTGTCAAACTAACACTGGGGGATTGTCAAGTTTGCAGTTCCCGTGGGGCCTGGGCGCGCACGCACACACACGCACACACACACACACACACACACTGGCTATCATGATGCCTTCCAAAGCCTCTTCTCCTAACCTCCTAACTCACCACACTCACATGACCGACCCTGAGTCTGACCCCAGCCCGACCCCTGACCTGAACCCCTTTCTTATTTGAACCCTCAAACAGCGATTTGAAGGCATGGCAGAAAATGAAGAGCTCTCAGATGTCCGTGACTCGAAACTGGTCCTTGCAAAGATAAACATTCACACCACTTCCTGTGCCTGGTGAAAGAATTCCTGCCATTGCTTCTCCCATCCTGGGAAGGCTCCTCCTTTCCTTTCCTTTTTTAAAATTTACTTTCCTCCCTCTTCCTTTTTTCTGTCCTTTCTCTCTGCTGGTGCTCAGGTTACTGCAGGTCATGGCTCGATGGTCACTGTCCTTGTTGCCATCAAAACAAATTCTTTTCATATCTCCTTCCGTTTTCCTCTTCATGCTCTCTATTGGTCCCGGTCCTCCTCCATGATGGATCACTTGTGCAACTAAACAATGCTGTGCTTTCCTGTCAGAGGCAAAGGGAACACGATATTCTCAGCCAGGCCTCGGACAATCTGGCTGTCTGAAAAAAAGCTTTTCCTCTGTACGCTGACAATCATCCTGAAGGTTGCACTTAATCTCATCATTCCAGTGCTGTGTGAATTTTGGGAGAGAGCTCTGCAGTTATGAAATCCTGCAGTGTAGTTTCAGAAAATATGTAAACATCTAGAAGTTATTTGGTTTTGAAGCCAGTTTTTTGGACTGTAATCTGAGAGGGCTTATTAGACTGCAATGCTGGATTTCAGGCTGCTTCTTTATTTAGCCGAGGCAGTCAGAGTCTGTGCAACACAGAGATGTTCAGAATGAGGGGCTGGATGTTTTCAAAGAATCAGTTTTATTATGTATATTTCAGAAAATTAAAGGACACTTTGAAAACACATCAGATCTCAGTGTAGAAAAACCCATCCTGGATCTCTACACTGGTATGGACTGGGGGATGTGTAAGGATGTCATTGCTGAGCCTGTAGAGGTCTGTGGGTCCCTCCATGGATGTGCCTCCAAGACCATCACTGACCCACCACCAAACCGGTCCTGCTGAACGATGTTACAGGCAGCATAATGTTCTCCACAGCTTCTCCAGACCCTTTCAGGTCTGTCCCATGTGTTCAGTGAAATTCACACCAGTGGCTGCTGGAGGTCATTTTGTAGCTCTGCAGAGCTCATCCTGTTCCTCCTTGCACAGAGGAGCAGGAACCGGTCCTGCTGATGGGTCAAGGACCTTCTACAGCCCTGTCCAGCTCTCCTAGAGTGACTGCCTGTCTCCTGGAATCTCCTCCATGCTCTGAGACTGTGCTGGGAGACACAGCAAATCTTCTGGCAATGGCACATATTGATGTGCCATCCTGGAGGAGCTGGACTACCTGTGCAGCCTCTGTAGGGTCCAGGTATGGCCTCATGCTACCAGCAGTGACACTGACCCAAGCCAAATCCAGAACAGAAAAGATGAGGAGGGATGTGAGTGTCCTCCACCTGTGAAACCATTCCTGTTTGGGGGTTGTCTCATTGTTGCCCCTCTAGTGAACCTGTTGGTACTTTGATGAACACCAAAGCAGCTGAAACTGATGAACACCCCCTCTGATACTTACTGGCCACATCAAAATCACAGAGGTTTAATGACTGATGCTGAACTCTGATTAAAAAGGGTTTCTTTAGTTTTTTTTAGCAGTGTATATATGATTTTTTTCTTTAAGCACACAGGGTTAAATTAGGATGAACACACTCATCTTTACTGTTTGATGCAGAAACTGTCACTCTAATTTGCAAGAATACCATTTATTTCTGCCTGATGTTTCCTTTATAGGTAAAAGAACTTCCAAGCTGTTTTAGCAGAAAACAGTTTTCACCCAGTCTCTGAATTCTCTCATGAGTACCACAAATGGAACCGTACAGCACTCAAAGCACATTATTTACACCACATTATCCAGTGCTCACTGCTAAGAATGAATTTTAATTGAAGTCCCTTCCTGGTATCAAACATCTCAATCAGCTCTTCAGCTGAAGCTCAGGAAACTGAACAGAAGGTTTTTCATTGTCGTTTCTGTTTCTCACCTCTCAGCTGCTTCAGTGTGATTTCTTGCAGAGGTTTAGAAGTTATTTTTATCTACCTGCTTTCAGCTGTCACAGGGATGGATCAAAGAGATAAGATGCCCAAATCATTTAAAGTCTATTTTAAGCTTTGCTATTGTAAAATGCTCTGATGCCAAGAACAGGTACTGCATGGAACAGGAAGGAACCTACTGACTCTTTATTAAAATGTGAGATCTCAGTCTGAATTTGCTTCAGTGGCTAAACTCGTGTTTCCATCTAATAAGGACATGCGAAGTCAGTGAGAGTTTAATTATCAGGTGTGAAAGGCTGTTCACCTGTGGGGATGGAGCAATGGCACCTGTCTTTGCCACTTCTTTTTCGCATGTGTGAATATGCTTGCATACATACGTGTTTATTTGTGCATCACGCGTACGTGAGTGGGTCATTAAATGAAAGTTATTGTTATTTACATTATATCATTCAAAAATTATTTCTTCAACTGTGATGATGGCAGCAATGATGGGTGAATACAGATCCTTTATTCTACACACGCATACACACACATGCGCGCACGCAGACGTTTTAACAGTATTTCCTGTTTTGCAGGGCGTTGGGCGCGATGGCTAATGCCTCCCCAGACCTGGACAACGCCGAAGCCCAGCGCCAGCTCAACAACAACAACCGACCAATCGGCTCTGGGTTCTGGGAGACAGAGTGCACTAGCTCCAAGCTGTTTGAGTGCTCCCGCATCAAGGCCCTGGCAGGTCAGAGGTCACGCATGCATCAGAGCACATGCTTCTTCACATTTATACAGATACAGACACTGCAGATATTTGATGGTACTGTGTATTAATACACACAAAATGAATAATACATTCTTTAAGGCCATGGTGTTCGTTTAAGAATGATTGAAGAATAACATTTTTCCTCTTTTAGCTGTTTAATATTGAATGTCTACCCTGCATCTTAGTCATTACCCTGCCCTGGAAAGGGGGGGGGGGGGCAGGGTATTGTTTTTGGTTTGTTTGATAACAATTATCATATCTCCCTCAAAACCTATGGGATTCATCTGATATTTGGTACACAGTTCAGCACACAGTTGTGCAGATAAGGACCCTACAAAACCCAACAGTCAAATCACTCTGAGAAAGGATGTTTCTAATTTTAGAAATATTGCACAAATGCAAAAAAGCAGTCCTACATATTTGTTTAATGTGTGCATTGAAGTACATATCCTGGTCAAAAATGACTCCAAAATTTCTTACAGTGTTCCTGGAGGCCAAGGTAATGCCATCCAGAGTAATTATCTGGTTAGACACTGTTGGAAGTATTACATGAACTTATAGTTTGGTTTCCTATGAGTTATCATATCATATATGTTTTCATAAGTTCTTTTATTCTGATGGGGGTGTTTGTGAAACTTTTAAAAAGGAGCTGTCGAAGGAACTGCAGTCCTGTTCGCATCCCCCACAGAAACACACACACACACACACACATACAGAAATTCCTAAAACAAAGGACACCTCCTCACACCTCACACACATATGTAAATGAAAGGGTATACTGGAAAAGTACTGCTGACTGTAACTGGGCGGAAATACCAGTCATGTGACTTTTATTGTATGCATGTGTGTGAATAAAAGCT
>VUQJ01000918.1:0-12847 GCA_015108635.1 Andinoacara biseriatus
CTACTGGGTCTAAGCACCAATACTTAAGTCTTACTTTTGTTAAAATGTAGAAAATTTAGGGCCATCCAGGCTTTAATGTCATCAAGACATGCAAGAAGAGATTTAATTGGGAACCCATTCTTAACTGAAGGTACAGGTTCCTCTTTTTTTTTAATGCTGTTTACTATCCTAATGTTGCAAAAACACTATAGCCGTGAATGTAAGTTTAATGGAAATCTTTGCAAATATAAAAGTAAAACTGTGTATCAGTGCATTCATAGGTAATGGCAATATTTATTATTTATATTTGGAATGCAATATTTAACTTTAACAGAAATTAAAGGTGAAAACATCTGATATTTTCATTTTAATTAACCTTATAGCAGTAATACTTGCAAACAGCAGTAATTACAACAAACCTCAATTTATTTTACGCTGTAAATTGTATAAGGAGCAATTCCATCTCAAGTGGGATATTACATTATAGCATCTTCTTTTTGCAGTGTTTCAGATGCGGTTAAATCTACTTGCATTGCGTGTTAGTTTGTGTGTTTGACTCCTGTCCTAGTTCTGTGGCTCTCTTAAGCCAGTTTGTTAAACCCTCGCTGTCGCACAGAGAAACAGCTGAGTTCAGCTTTGCCCTCCCTCCTTGTTTTTATTCTTCTTTTCCTCTCTCCCTTCACCCAGACCGCCCCCTCCCTCCACTGTCTTTGTTTGCTTGCTTCTCTGGGCTACCACCCAACAACCTGCTTTGGATGCACGTGATTGGTGGACTGCTTGTGATGGGGCGGGCCAAATGTCAGGCTTGTGAGAGCTTTACCAGTAGTGAGCCAGCTCTCGTCTATCATAAAGCGTCGAGTCTGCAGAGAAGGCACAAGCAGCAGCTGTGTCTGGTTGCCTTATCTGCCACAGCAGTGCAGCTCCAAACCTTAATATTTAAAGGACATAAAAAGGGGGCTGTTTTTCTACTCAGATACAAGGACTTTGTGTGTTTGGCAAGGAGCGGAAAGGACTTAAATATCCACTAAACCTGAGTTGTGTTTTCTGTTTCTCTTCCTCCTTCCTGTCCTTTGTTTTCGACCAGCAGAATTTCTGACAGCGTCGGCAGAGCCGTTCATAGTCACAGCAAGAGCTTCGGAAAACATCGTGGGAGTAACTTATAAAAACAAGCTGAGCTCTTTAATGCAGCGTGCTAGGACTAGTCCTCTGGGGATCTGCAGTGTGTGAGTGCGTGCGTGTCCCTGCGGGATAGGGCCCCCACCATATTGTGTGTGCGTGTGTGAGGAGTCTAATGCCCGCGGTAGTGTGGTCAGGGCCAGTGGAGGATGAGTCCGGCTGTGGAGGCTCAGGCCCAGGAGGCCATGGATGCAGAGCAAAAGCAGCAGCAGAACAAGCTGCAGCACCAGCAGTGCTACATGGAGAAAGGGGTGATGCTTGAGCCCTTTGTGCACCAGGTGGGGGGGCATTCCTGCGTACTACGCTTTGGGGAGCAGACCATCTGCAAGCCTCTCATTCCCCGTGAACATCAGTTCTACAAGAGTCTGCCTGCTGCAATGAGGAAGTTTACCCCCCAGTACAGAGGTAATAATAACAGGCCTATTCTAATCTTTGTGGCGGCTGCTGTGTTGTTTTCATGCATCTCTATTTCGTTATTTGCCTGCTCTTTGTGCATATATGGAAATCAGACTGGTATTTCAGGACTTACTTGTGTCAAGTGTGCAATTTGAGAGTACTAGTTAATATAGCTGGCTGTGTCTGCACAAGTAGGTGCCTGCCAACTGTATACCACATTGTGCCTCAGGAGGGTGCTGTAGCTGAGATTGTAATTGGGACAGTTCAATTTTGCTGCTCAGTTTTTTTGACTGATTAACTAACACAGGTAAGTCAGGTGAGCAGTTGCGAGGTACTGTTTGTTTTTTTTTGTTTTTTTTCTTGCTTTGTTTTTCCTTAACCAACGGACCTAGTAGTGATGAAGTTAAGTACATTGTGTAACATGGCTATTTTGTGAGACCTGTGCATTGTTTTCCATGTCAGCAGGTTCCCTCTTTTAAATTTGTCTGTATAATATTGATTAGTTTGTTTTAGATAATTGTTGGTAATGAATAAACTGAATTCTGACCTCAGGTTTTATAGCCTTGTGTCTTTTGTGTTTGGACTGTTATTTGAATATACTAAGATCCTTAGAGAGCTCGGTGTGTCTGAACCATCCACTTCAATTCATTTGTCATTTCAACATGCATCTCTTATCTCAGTCGCACGATTGTCTCACTATAATAGATTTCCTTTAAGAGTTTGTTGTGTCTTGTTTGCTTTCAAGCGCTTTGATAGTTTGCTGTGAAGCTCATTCATGTCTAAAACGTGCCTTTCTGTCTCCACCTCTGTGCTTTCAGGTGTGGTGTCAGTAAGCTTCGAGGAAGATGAAGAAGGGAATCTTTGCCTGATCGCTTATCCCCTCGATAGTGACCCAGCAACAGATCTGGAGAACAATGAGCATTTGGTGGACTGTGAGCCGAAGAGTAAGATGATGAAGTGGGGACAAATGATGGCATCCTCGCTACTAGTGGACGGCAAAGATGGCCGAAGCCGCAACTCTCGCAAAGACAAGGACAAAAGGTGAGGCAGAAGAAAATACCCCAACAGCGACAGTAGCTGACTCAGGGACTTGTTAGTCATGATAAGGTAGGACATGTTTGATGCATTAGTAGGTGGGAGCAAAGTGAGTCACTTTCACACTGATCTCACTGCTCATGTAAAAGAAATCAAAGATGATTTAAGAGCTGTTTAAACCAACCTTTAGTTTTCCTTGAATGGTACAGCTGTAGATGCAGTAGTTGCACACATTGACACACACACACACACACACACACACACAGACTTGCACATACAATCTAAGGCAAAACTGTCTTTAAATACAGCTGGAGGCAGATCCTTGGAGTTGGCATCTGGAGAGAGGGTCATGAAGTCAGTGTTGCATAATGGCAAAAGATGCGTTTTCGTGCCTTTTATACAAAAGCAAATAATTTGACTTAGTCTGCCTTGAGGGGATTAGAGAAACAACTAGAAGGATGATAGTGGCTGAATAAAGAAGACTTTTCTATGATTTTTTTTTTTTTTAATGCTCCACTACACATTTGCTGCTTTTTAGCCATATGCGACTACAGTCGGTGAGTCTGTTCTTTGTTTTGTTTTTTTTCTGCTGAATCTAATATGGCTCTCGTTCTCGCTCTCTCTCTCTCTCTCTCGCTGTAGTTCATTCAGTGTTCAAAAGCTGCAGGAGGACATGGAGTTGGAGTGGCTGAAGCAGGCCGAGGTGCTGTACTACAGACTGGAGCACAGCCACAGTAATGCTGTCCCACAGCTCAAACACAACCCCTGGAGCCTCAAGTGTCACCAGCAGCATCTGCAGAGGATGAAGGAGAATGCTAAGCACCGCAACCAGTACAGTATCCTCTCATTGACTGATGGCTGTTTGTACATTTTTTTTTTCTTTTTGCTGTAGAGATTGTAATGAAATACATTGTAGGTTTCCAACCAATGTACATGGCATGAGTCCTGACCAAGTAAGCCATCAGGTTATGGTGATTGGCCTGTTATCTAATACAGTGTGTAGATATCTATTTCTCTCTTCTGTGGCTTTGTGTTTCTAAAGCACTCTTATCAGTTACTTGATATTGCCCTGACTTGATTTTACATACTGTAATGTGAACACAGCTAACTTGTCAAGGAGATGCTTAGATCTGTACTTTACTTATCTTACTTTTCTAAAAGGTTTAACTTAAAGCTGCTTAGTCCAGAAGAAGGCAATGTTTTGTCGGTTCTGTCTTCCTTGACTCAGTTTCTCAGAATTCATCCTACTTGAAAACCTGACCTGGCGGCACACCGTTCCCTGTGTGTTGGACCTAAAGATGGGCACACGACAGCATGGAGACGATGCTTCAGAGGAGAAGAAGGCCGTGCAGATCCGCAAGTGCCAGCAGAGCACATCAGCATCAATAGGAGTCCGTCTCTGTGGCATGCAGGTGAGTTTTCAGGCAAAGGCTGTTATCTGTAGTCACGACTAGGAATAGTTTGATATTTTGAGGAATATATTTACTCAGAATGGGAGTATTAATCCTCATATGTGCCTATTAAATGTTGTATAAGTCTACATTCAGTGCAGCATAAAGCCTGGAAACAGAGAGACACTGCTCTGTCCAGCAGTTTAAAAAAAAATCCACTTTATGCACTGGAGGCTGTTTGTTTATTCACTTAAAACAAACAAAATATGAAACAATATCTTGGTGTTTTATTGGGATAATCCAGCTTCTTTTGCAGGGACTGGGCCTCTTAGATGTTATTGCTTCCAGCCTATTAATTATATCTGAGTCTATTTGTGTCTCTTCATATCAAAGCACTTTTTTTTTCTTCATTGCAAAGTTTATTTAACAAGAGTTTGAATTTTTTGAGTAAGGCACAAAATATCTGAATGTATTGAAAAATTGACAGCAAATACACTACACAGTCATTTTATTACAGTTGTTTAAGACTCTGAGAACTCTTTTACAGCCTTTCCGTGTTGTCTCATCACTCCAGGTGTACCAGAGTGACACAGATCAGCTGATATTTATGAACAAGTACCATGGCCGCAAACTGACCCTTGCAGGCTTCAAAGAGGCTCTGCTCCAGTTCTTCTACAGCGGTCGGCGTCTACGACATGAACTGCTTTCCCCGGTGCTCAGCAGGCTCAGAGAAATGCAAGCTGCACTGGAGGCCTGTGAATCCTACCGTTTTTACTCCAGTTCCCTACTCATCATCTATGATGGAGCACCACACAGAAAACACACACGCCGACGCACTGAGGACGGGCTCTCTGAAGAAGAAGAAGAGGAGGATGAGGATGAGGAGGAGGAGGTGGAAGCCGAGCCAGAAATGGATGATGATGAGGGGGTGGGTGAAGTTGCAGGTGCACTTGGTTTTCCACACAGTCCCTCCACATCTAGTGATGGCAGCAGCAGTAGCGGGAGCTCAGGTATCAGCCAGGCTCACCTGTCCTGCTCAGACACCCGCAGCCCCGCGGTGGATGTGAGAATGATAGACTTTGCCCACACCACCTGCAGACATTACCGGGAAGACAGCGTGGTCCATGAGGGCCAGGACAGCGGCTACATCTTTGGTCTCCAGAACCTGATCACTATCGTCTCTGAGCTGGAGAACCACAGCACAGACTAAATTCTGACGCAACATACATGCGTGCAAACACAGAGGGACAAAAACGCACTGTCTGACCCTTGGAAGAACAGAGGAGGAGCAGACTACATTAAGCGGAGGAAGGTTTCTTCTCTCGTCTTTAAAATTGGACCTCGTTGTAGCTGGTCTTTCATTGGACCCCCTTCTTGTTTTTGCTATTGGTGCTTTTCATTGTTGCTGTCGTGCATGTCCATCCTCAGGATGTGAAACAGACCTGCAAGTAACATGAAAGCCATCTGTGTGAATGATGCAGTGATTTACCTGTTATCGCTCAGTTTAACCCACGTAACCATTAAGAAAAGGGTAGGCAGCAAATGAAAGCAGATTGAAGTTTGAGACAGTAGAAATGTTTCCTTGTGTCTGATTTCCAAAGAAGGTGTTGTCATTTTGCACACAGAAACATGCACTTCTGCTGAGTGTGTGTTTTAGACTGAGGGCTATCAAAGAGAGCAGGAGTAGTGTGAGAACAGAGTCTATGGGAAGAGAGGCGGTGAGCGCACACCCTCCATTCTTCTTTTACCTGCCATCCTTCTGCCCCTGTTCATCTACACTCAGATGATATTCATATAGGTGTCAGAGAGAGATGACATAGAGCTATTTATTTATATGACATATGTTTCATAAAATAAACTAAAAGTTCAAAAAAATGTGAATGGAAGGTAGTACATTCCATGTTTATTAATGTTACAATAATGATATTAATAAATATTGTTATTTGACATGTTTGAATACCTCTATCTTGTATATCTGTGTTGTCCATAGTTTGTTGAAAGAAAAATTAAAAACACTGGTTTGTGCTAACATCAGTGTCCTCTTTAATATGTGGTGTTGTTTTTGGACCTGTTTTTTAAAGAAAGGACATTTCCTACTCGAATGAAAGGGAAATGTTACAGCAGTCAAATATTATGTTAATGAGTGGTTGCTGCCTCTGCGTGTGCATGTATGAGACAGATGACCTCTTTTTGGCACGGCAGTCAGTACAAGCCCATGATGACCGATTTAATTAATTAATTTGAGAACTGCAGTTCAATAGAAGAAGGTGCCAGAGGCCCACTCCCACCACCTGAGGTGAAGAACAACTGAGACACATGCCCAGGCTACTGCGGATAGTTCTTGTAATGCTGTGCAGCCAAGACATTCCCCAAACATATTTACAGCCTTACTTCCTCAGTCTAGAAGAGTTTCGGTTGCAGGGCGAGGCGAGAGGATGACGGCATCCTGGGCTGCCTCAGCCGGTCCTGGTCATCTGCAGCTGGTCTGCGGCAGAAACGAGGCGAGTCACAAGCTCTGCCTGGTGTGAGGCGCGCCGGTGGTCTGAGTGGAGGAGAGCTGTTATGCAGACAAGCTTGTGTCAACAGTGTGCATGGGCCATTACTGCTCCACTGTACTGTCTCTGGAATGTGCTGCTGGCACAGATATCCATCTGGCACCCGATATCAAAGCAAAGTCTTTAATTTTTAAAGAAACATTTTGATTTTTCAGTTTAGGGCTTGTTGTACTCATTCACAGCTATGCATGCTGTTCTCCTGTAAAATTACAACACACTCTTTAAGGCATTTTTTCCGATACAGTCTTGGTTGTAGTATCATAAAAATAAACACTGTGTGCTCAGCCACTGCCCGCGAATCACCATCTGTCACATGTTGGACTGGGTTTGAATGTGCGCAGTTTGTCTCATGAGGTCTGACATATCCTTCCTTCCTTTAACTAGTCACTGTGCTTCAATGGGCAAATACAAAATGTCCAATAATCATGTTTTGTTATCCTGTGTGTAAATGATAATATTAATGCACATTCACATATGTTTGCTCTTAATACTGTATTACAGCCTGGCTTGGCCACGATAAAAGGTGAGGACATGCAATTTTTTTTTTAGTCATTCACCAAAGTAAATTATTAAACGAATTGAAGGAATCTGAACACATAACAAATAGAGGGTGAAAATCAGGTAATCAGGGAGCACAAGTCCCTGGGTCGTCAGTCCCAGTTTATTACCTTGCAGATTTTTTTACACAAGTTCAAACGCTAATAGAGTGAGCAGACACTTTGTTCCTTTAGAGTCTTGGTAAGAGCATGGTTTGGGGGAGAGAGCCTTATGAGCACTTATTTGTGTTAACAAGAGTCCTTCAGATCCCAATGTTTCTGAGTTGTGTGCATGCAGAGGGATGGGGAGACTGATAGACAAGAGGATGGAGAAGATAAGCTCTCCATCTCCACTCTGTTGAAGAGTGGGGGGAGGGGGGTGTTAACCACTGTTACACAACAGCCTCAGGGTCAGGGGGCTGCTTTCAGCCATTAAAGTGATCCCATTCTGTCACTGTGTTGTGAGTAAGTGTGTGCATACGTGTATTACACAGATTCATTGTTATTCACAGCCACAATTCTTACATATCTACTTAGGAGACTGTGTGTACATGTGCATCATTGTGGCCCACAGCTCTGTGAAGGTTGCTGCTAGAAGTGGAGCACTTGCATAACATTGGTTAAAGTCACCATGGCAACAGCAGCCTTTGCCGGGAATGAAATGGTGTCAAAGCTTTTTGGGACACCCGAGACCCCCCCCCCCCCTCCAAAAAAATCACTATATGAATAAATTTTCTGTCCCTACAGGCTTCATTCATTAAATCTGCACTAATGTCTTACGAGCACTGATTCTACCCTTCCACATTGTTCACTCTCACTTGAGGACGTGTTCCTGCACATTTAAGGCTGATGGATGTGGAGCAAAGACCCCATTACACCGCTTCAAAAAATGCTTCCGTACTGAAGTTTAGGGGCATTCTTGATTTTTCACCTCTATCAGATTCTTTTCTTATCTCAGCCCCTCAGTTATCTACTAACTATAAAGAAAGCCCTTTTAGTTATTATACAACTAACCCTTTAATGGGTACTCTTGGCTGCTTTATGTTTATTGGACCTGTCCTTGACTCGTACTCAAACAGAGATGTGCCCCAGCATGCAAACATGAGAAAAAAATAACACAACTTTCTATTTTTAAAACTGGGTGTTTGCAGTTTCACTGTGTTTGTCTTTTTGTTAAAGGTCCATTAAATCTATTTTTAATGTCCTCCACCTGAAAACAGTGTGAAATCCTGATAGGTTCTACATAATTTAATTTAAACTTTTGAACCTAACAGAAACTCACCCACATGCATGCACACAACAACTTATGGTCTGAAATAGCAAATAGATGTGAATCCGTCAGGAGTATAATCAGTTAAAAAAAAAAAAATCGGGTGCTTCCGGGCTAACTGTCCAGTGACTTACATGTGATCCGCTGCATCATATGTCTCACTGCATCCTCTCACTGACCTCACCTCTCGCCATCTGAGAATTGCACCATTGTTTTTCACACAATTTAGAGTACGAGCATGCTGCTGCCTTGGGCTGAAGCCATGGTACACTGGTGCTATTTATTTCTCCGATAGCACACAGCACCAATCTATCGTGCCAAAATATATGGGTTTACTGCTGCTATACGGTTAAGAGCATTGCATTTTTGGTTTATTTCAGCAGCCTGACCTACATCACTTGATAAAATTTAGCTTTATATCCTGTTTATAAGGCCTGTTTTGCCAGCTTGTAGCCTCATCAGCCCAAAAGATACCACACAGAGCTTTAGATTTTAAAACTGGAATTGAGTTTAACATATGTAGTTCGTTTGTATTCAGTGGAGTAGTGCCCGAATCCAGAAATGAGCAGCAGAATGAGGACATAGAGACAAAAATATTTAGCTATGAGTAGGCAAATGCTGTCACATTCAAGCTCACATACAGACAGAAAGCTGGAGCTGCATCAATCAGTTACAGGGCCTGGCTTGTTTGTTAAATTGAACTTACTCGACAGTGACAAGCCTGCACGGGCAGTTACACAAACGGGTCAATAAAGTAATGAGAGGGAGGCAAAAGCAAGACAGAAAGACTGAACATAGTTGTTGCCTTTCTACTATTTCTCACCCATTAGGATTAAACTGAAAAAAATAAACATTGTGTAATATGATGATGGTTGTGAGGATTAATCTCCTGACCTGCTTAAAAAATCAACACAGATTTGATTAGAGTTCAGGGAGCAGTAAGGTGTGTGTGTGGATAGAGCACCTTCTCATGCAGACGCTGCGTTTTCAGGTCAGTCTGGGATAAATTATACAGCTGTGCTTCACTCAGACATACATCAGGACTTTTTATTGTTACATATAAATCCACAACAAAATCTGTGTGTTTTTAGATGTACAGAGGCTATAAAATGTATTTACCCATTTTAAATGATAGTTTTATTGTAATACATTATTCAGCCAATACATTTCTTAATGACACTGAATAAAAAGGGACCCTTTAATGTCAAAATATGTGATCACATGATTTTGTTAAAATATACATCCTGAGCTCTAGACTCCCTGTCATAGTTCTTTAATTTTTCATGTGACGAAAGAGGTGAAAATGTGAAATACAGCTTGATATTTGATACTTTTGAAATCCCAAAATGAATGACCTAACTTGACGAGTGCGGGGCAGATCTGACTGAGAAACTGAGGGACACTGTATGCTTCTGAGGTGGTGATGTTTCAATTACAACGTAGGCTCACACTAAAGCATACCCTGCTTTAGTGTCTTTGACTCTAATGCAGGCAAACCTGTTTAAAAAATGTCTTGAAACAGATCATAAACTTATCAGGAAAGCATTTACTGTAGTCAGAGTTCAAGCAGCTGCTTTCCCAAAGACTTCTATACAACCGAAATTCTCTTTGCAACCAAAGTTGTTGCTGTTATGATGTTGAATTTAATAAATGCAGACCGCGTAGCAGTTGTGTCCTGTTGACTGTTAGAAAGAATGCACCTTTCAAAGAGGGCGCTTCCTCCCTGGCATTACTTTTCAGACTAAGAAGAGCTATGCCCCTCTTTTCTATGCAGTCAGGGGTCTGTATCAGACTAACATTTTGCTTTATCCACACATGGCGTTAGCCTGGCTAAAAATATTTGTGGCCTTTATCTTTGATTATGCTCCAAAACATTATTATTTAAAATTTCTGATCAATAATAAAAAAACAAACAAACAGCTGTCTTTCAAAGTGCTTCCGGAAACAACATAAAAAAAACCGGAGCAAATACTGAGAATTGATGACATAATGCGAGTGATTATTTATCACAGGGAGATGAAATCATGCCATAACCTCATTCCAGTCTATTTCATTCAGTTCATCAAATCCCCACTCTCTCACTTCATCCAGCTCTTACACATAAAGCAGCATTAAAACCCTATTAACACAAGGAGAGCCCAAGTCTAGCAGGTTTTAACCACTTAATGCAATCAAATGGACTGTCCAGTCACAGAACGAGCCAGAGAAGTGGTCCACAAACGCAACAGAGGAGAGGCAAAATCGAGCCAAGATGTAATTAGAGTGTTACATAATGGTGACAGTGACGCTGTCTGCCGGGCACCAAGCTGGTCTGAGGCTCTTTTTGTGTCCCTGCCTGTCAACCTGTCATACTCATTTACACTGACCTCCTAATTACTGTAATGAACCATCAAAAAAGCAGATTACCAAAAAACAAACTATTTATTTAAGCTAACTTGTGAAGGTCAAACCAAGGAAGACTTTCTGACCTCTTAAATCAGTCTTTGGGTGTCACTGGATTTGTACTATGCCGCTAGGTCTCCACAGGATTAGTCAGGGATTACAGCAGTTTAGTCTTTGGTTGGAAATTAGATAAATACTGTGAGTACATAAAACCATTGTTGAAAGGCTTTGCAGTCATAAGTGACTGCCAAAGCGAGTTCCCAGCCTGCTGTTGTTTTAGCGATAGACAGACACCAGACGTGGAGTTATGAAATAAGAATTCAAGTATTGCAGCCAAGGCATCACATTTCCCTCTTGTTCTAACCATGCTGGGATGTGCCCTATCCTCACTGGTGGGTTTATATAAGACCGTCAAAAAAATAATAGCTTAAATAGTACTTGTATGTATTTGTGTGTTCCTTCATGTGTGTATGGCGTGTGTATTCCCAGCTGGTGAACGGCTCAGGACTGATGTAACCCTGAGAAGGGTGATGTGCATGATTACTGGGGAGCTGTAGCTCACAAACATCTATAAAGTCAGGGTTAAACAAGACTGAGGAACAAGAAGCATATAAATGTACTGACTAGACCTTCACAGACTTTTGTATTAGTTTAAGTCTACTCCCAGCTGCTGTAATTTCCAGAAACTCCCTGATTTGCTGAAGACTGCTGCCCACTGACTGAGTAAAGCTCACACATGCCCCCCACGCCCTTAGGCGCAATTCACTGTTTACATTCACACATCTCTAAAAATAAGGACGAAAAACTGTGACTCATCTGGAACAGACGCACACTGGCCGACTGGCCTCCCACGGCTCAGGCACGCTGCACGTCTGTGTCACCCTAGACAACATCACTATGTGGAGGCATATGTATGTGCTTATGTGTAGGTGAAGACCAGCGAATAATTTATTCTGTCAAAAATCATTCGGTTGGATGTGATGATATGTGATGTATTTTACAACTGCAGCAGCAGTTAATTCTCTTTTCTTTCTGTGATTGAAGAGGGTGCACTGCCGCTTTTCATTAAGAAAAAATTTGCCGGCACACATATTAATGATTTTAATTACAGCACTGTTTACCGGCTGTGGAAATGTAGTATCATCTTGTGACAGTCATCAGGCTTCGCTCATCTGATGCCTTACTTGGCAGTAAACATGTTCCTCATATGAAATGTGGTTTCTTCACCAGAGATGCCCTAATATATCAGCTGAATATCAATATTGGTTGATATGGGTGTTGTTGAGTGATATAATTCTACTGGCAAATAATAAGATGACATTAACCATAGCAGTGGATGATGTTTATTTGTTGTGTCATATCAATTCGGCCCTGATAAAAAGTTCAAAAACAGCCCAGAGAAGAGCTGAAAGACTTTAAAACAGTATGGTTATATGGTTACTTTAATTAATGAAGATTTTAAACTTTGGCAAATCCATCCATCCATTATCTTCCGCTTATCCGGGGCCGGGTCGCGGGGGCAGGAGCCTAAGCAGAGAAGCCCAGACTTCCCTCTCTCCAGCCACCTCCGCCAGCTCATCAGGAGGGACCCCAAGGCGTTCCCAGGCCAGCCGAGAGATTTAATCTCTCCAGGGTGTCCTGGGTCTACCCTGGGGCCTCCTCCCAGTGGGACATGCCCGGAACACCTCACACAAGAAGCGGCCAGGAGGCATCCTAATCAGATGCCCAAGCCAACTCAACTGGATCCTTTTGATGTGGAGGAACAGTGGCTCTACTCTGAGCCCCTCCCGGATGGCCGCAATCCTCACCTTATCCCTACGGGAGAGGCCAGCCACCATTTCCAGACTGGGGCTTCTGCCAGGCGTTCCCACTGCACCCTCACAACACGTTTAGGTGCACCAGGTCTGTCCAGCATCTTCCCCCGTCACCTGATCCAATTCACCACCAGGTGGTGATCAGTTGACAGCTCAGCTCCTCTCTTCACCTGAGTGTCCAGAACATACAGCCGCAGATCTGATGATACAATTACAAAATCGGTCATCGACCTGTGACCTAGGGTGTCCTGGTGCCACGTGCACTTATGGACATCCTTATGTTCGAACATGGTGTTTGTTATGGACAAACTGT
>VUQJ01000919.1:0-15346 GCA_015108635.1 Andinoacara biseriatus
TATGTTATTAGTCAACTATTTGTCCAGAAGCTAATGAAAAACTGCTGGTGTGAAGCATGAATAAAGCTGGTAAATCATTCGTGACTGTAGTGCTCTGAGCTAATGCTTCAGTTATCTTTTTGAGTGAATAAATTACTTGGATAAGTACCACAATTAACCTGATTACTGTACAGTAGCTCTCAGTTGGTTTTGTGATTTTATTTTATTTTTTGTCTTCGCATAATGTGTTTCCTAATCTTATGTTGTGTTTGCTTGATTGCAGAAGGAATGGCTGTGTTTAAACTGCCAAACTCAAAGGGCTTTGTCAGGACAGCTGGGAGACTCAGGAAAAATGCCTCAACCTTCACCTGCACCCGCCAAGTCAGAGACCCAGTCCACCACACCAGCAACCAAAAAGGCAGAGCCCAAAACTGCCTCCATGAAGGCAGAGCCCATGCCTGGACCTGCAAAATCACAGCCCCTCCCTGTCCCTACTGAGGCAGTACCAACAGTTTCAACTCTAAAAGCAAATGTTGAATCAACAACTATCAAGGCCGAAACAATGGCTACAGCAGCTCCTACACAAATTGAGCTTGACACATCTTTACCTACTACAGAAGAGGTTTTAAGACAACCTTTGACAACATTCACAGTAGAAGAGGGAACACCAAAGACTGATGCACCAGACACAAATGTTATCAAGAAAATAACCATGGAAAATAAAGAAGCAGTACCAAAAACTGAAATCAGCGTGACAGAATTGCACAAATCTGAAGAGTCTAAACCTGACATTTCAAAAGCTGAATTTGAAGCATGCGTAGCTGACCCTTCTGCCTTTCCAGTTCCTGATGCTTCAGTTGTCCCTGCATCTCCTGTTGTTGCAGAGGTTGCAGTGGCTAAAGTTGTTCCAGAGACTCAAACAAAGCCAGATCTGTCTGTTCCAGAGAGGACTTTTAAGATTGTGGACACTGATGACCACACCAACCTGACCGAGTCGTCAGAATCTTTGCAGAAAATTAAGATGCAGCCAGTGTCACAAGAAGGAGAAGGCATCATATCAACTGGCAGCAAGGAAATTGCTGTTAGGTCCACTGACGAAATTACTCTCTCAACTCTGGAATCACAACCACTCCCTACAAAGAGTATTATAAGAAAAGTAAGACATTATTCTGTTTATTGAAAAAGAAATATCAGAAATATTGGTCTGTCAACTTTCAAATAATAGGAATATTAAAACTGTTAACACTAGAGATGGCATTTTTATGTGTATGTGGAATATTATGGAACGTTGTACCTTACAGCTACACTTGGTAACATTAACTCAAAAGGGGCCAGCATCTTGTTAAGCTTGCCTGTGTGTTATCTGTAGTATGTTAGCTTATGACAAATCTTGGGTGAGGAATCCATTGTTCTACAGCATTAGACCAGAAATTAGGTTCTTTCCTTGACGAAATGTCATCATTGATGCACTGACATATATTCTTTTTCACATTTTTAGGATGAAGATGAAAACAAAGAAGAGTTGAGTAAAAAACGAAAGGACTCTCTTCCCACTGCGCAGGATCTATTGGGAAAAATAACAACAACTAATAAGCTTGAACCCAAACCAGAAGATCATGATGAAGAGCAACCTCATATTTTACCTATATCACATGAATTGAATGATGAAATGGTGAGTGATGCAAGTACAGCTCTACCCATACTGGTAAAGGAGGAGATTAAAGCTGAAAGAAGGCGCCTGAGTTTCCAAGCAATGGAAGAGAGCAGTGAAAGTGAGCTCACACCCTCACCATCACCTAAAGTCCAGAGGAGGAGACTAAAGGTGAGCAATATTTCATCCAGCAGTGAGGACATCAAAACTGAGAGTGCTGACTCCTCTGCAGAAGACGAAGAGTTCATCCGCAGGCAGATCATGGGTATGGGTGATGAAGAAGAAATGTCTGTATCAGAAGATGAGAAAGAAAAGAATTTAGAAAATGTACAAGCTATAAAAGAGACTGAGCTCGATAATACTTCAGTGACAGTCAAAACAGTTTCTAGAAAATCTAGCACAGATAATGAAGACAGCCCAGCTAGGAAGAAAGCCCTCCCAAAAACTGAAACCACCACTGATCAAAGTGTTCCTGAAACAATGCCCAGAACTACTTTCAAAAAAGCAATTCCAGTCATGAGACAAAGACAAAGCACTGATGAAGATGTAGAGAGCATCACAGAATCTGTATCAAAGGGTTCATCTAGTGTTCAGGCATCTAGCTTTACACCAGAATCTTCACCTACATCAGCCTCATCCCTGGAAGAGGATAGTGATAGCAGCCCTAGTCACAGGAGAGTCAGTGGTGACAAACAGTATCGCAAAGGTAAGCACAGACAACCAACTCAACCTCTTCCCACCATTGAAGACTCCTCTGAGGAAGAGAAAATGGGGGCCCATGCACAACCATTGTCCCCATACAAAGATTCTTCCTCCACAGAAGATCTGAAACAAATCATTGTTGTAGATGAAACTCACAGAATGTCTGGCTCTGAGTACTCTGCCAGTATAGAATCAGAACCAGAGGCTGTGCAAGCTGTACAGAGAGGACGTAAACCTTCACCAACAGTCATCCCATACACCCAACCTGATCCATTTAAAGAAAAGGATTATGTGACAAAATCATTAAAGAGTGCAGAAGAAGCATACGAAGAAATTATTCAGAAAACAAAAAGCATTCCAGGAGAGAGTCCACCTGATATTGAGCCACTCTACGGGGGAATGGCAATAGAGGACTATCTTTATGAATCATTAGTTGAGGAGCCTGAAATTAAGATGAGTGAATCTCAGGAAGAACCCAAAAATGATACTGGCTCTGATTCTGTCAAAAAACTCAGGTCTCCTGAGGAGGTTTATGAGGAGATGATGCAAAAAAAGAGAGAGTTGATGATGATAGAGCACGAATTTCAACAGGCCCAAAATGCCATGGACTCTTCAGCATCAAGGACTCCACTGATCACTGGCCCTACCTCATCGGCTGAAACTTGTGTAGTGACCATAGAAGAGACATCCCCAACTGATAAACTTGATATGCCTCTTATAGGCTTTGAAAGTTCAAGTGAAATGTCAGTGAAGAAAAAGAAACGACCAGCCCCTCCACGCCCTTCTGAACCCCCTAAGCGTCCTGAGGTAACTGTTATCCCCAGTACTCCCAGTGGGGCTATAAGCTTTGTCAGGCCTATGATTCCACAAGATCCTGCACTAAGAAAGGCATTGTTCCCTATACCAGACCTCAAGATTACCCAGTGTTCATCTGGGGAGGAAGAGGATGACAGTCTTGCAGATGAATATGGCATTGGTATTTCCTCTGACATTACCCCCAGTGATGACTCTGAGAGTAAGGAAGAACCATGCATAAGCCCACCTTTGTATGAAACTGCCGAGATGGAGCCTATCTGTGTAGTCTGTGAAATTCCAGAGCCAAAACCTATTCCAGCTCCAATATCAGCCCCAGAACTGACTACTACACCTTCTCCTGTATCACCAGTGTCACCTCCAACTTCACCAGCTAGTCCAGATTCTAGTTTGGCCTCTAATGCTACATCTTCATCTCCATTCCAGGCTCAAACACCTCTTTCATCAGATTCAACTCCACTGTCTACACCAACACCTCCTACTTCATTTAAAACACAATCACCTCCAGAGATATCAATGGCTGCCACAAATGGAGCACTCCCATCTAATGAAAACTCAGTCTCTTCCTCTTCTCCGGTCACAGTTATAGTTAAAGTACCAGATGTGGTGTCTGCCCCATCCAAAGCTCAAACAACTACAGTTGTTCAAGTTGAGACTCCCACAGTAAAAGACACAAATCTGGGCCTAATGGATATGCCTTCCATTGCACCTGTTGTGGTCCAAATGCCAGACTTGGTTTCATCTCCATCTCAGGTGCCTGTTAACATTCCAGCTATTTCACAGGTCTCAGCAGCAAGTCCAGCACCTTCTGTTGTCTCAGTCCATCGTACACCCCTAGTGGCAACACAACCTGCAGTCTCTGCTCCAACTTCTGCCACTGTTTCCACTTCTACCACTCTATCCTCATTCCCTGGGCCTGTCATAGTACAGATGCCTGACCTGGTTTCAACTACACCTCCAATCTCAACACAACCCCCATTACCAGTCTCAGTCCTTGTTACTACCCCAGCTCAAGCTGAAGCTAAAGTGGTGCACTCAGTCCCTGTACAATCAGCTATCCCATCAGTGAGCCCAGTGGTAGTCCCACCTCTGACTCAAACTGCCCAGATGCCTTCAGCAGTATCAACTACCATAGTCAAAAAGAAAGTCCCACCTCCTCCTCCCCCTCGGTCTACTTCAGTATCATTACCTGAGACTAACGCAGAGCTGCCTTTTGTAAAGACTGTTGAGCATGTCATCCAGACTACTTCTTCAGTGGCAACCACAGCTACTGGACAGCCAATGCAATCGGTAGTTGTGGATATACAACCAAGAATGGAAGTCATGCAATCAGATGGTGGAGCTGTACCTCAGTTAGTAACACCAAATAGGCAGGGGCATGTAGTTATCATAGTCCCCAGTGGGGAAAACAAAGCTTTGCTTGAACAAACGACAAAAGATGTATCCAGTGCAGATATATCTTCACTACCCACTAAGGTGTCAGCAGTGCAGGAAGTTTCAGTGCCACCACTTCCACCTAAACCTATAGTGGGGGCAAACGTTGTAGACACAGTAGAAGTCCCCATTTCAGATTTAAGTCCAACACCTCCTTCGACTTTACCCAAACCAACAGTTTATCCCAAGCCATCAGTTCCCACTCCGGTGACAATTGCTAAAGCAAAATTAACACCAGTTTCTGCTACAGCTTCTACTCCTAGTCAAACTGCCAAGCCTCCTCCACCCATACCACCTAAACCTGTATCAATTCCAGCTGGATTAGTTTTCAGTCACAAACCAGGAGAGAGTGTCAAGCCACCTCCTCCTGTAGCTTCCAAAGCAGCAACCCTCCCAAGGACAAAAGAACCCCCAAAGGCTCTATCACTTACCCTGACACGACCTGTGGAGTCTAAGATGGGTGCAACATCTCCTAAATCACCTGTATCTCCTAGACATGCGAAATGTTTACAAACTTATGTAGTGATAACTCTTCCATCTGAACCTGGTTCACCAACAGAGGCCATAACTGTCCAAGCACCTATAAGAAGAGGATCCATTCCTTCCACAAAGGTGTCAGGGGTACGAACCACACCGTCAGAGCAGAAAACACCCACTGAGGCATTCTCAGCACAGGCTACAGTTAGGAGAGCCTCTGTTCCCACTGTAAGGCATCCACCTCCAATCTCTGTAGCTTCAGCTGTCACTGAACATATGACAACCTCTGAGGCAGTAGTAGCTGAAGTCAGAGCTAGGACAGACACTGTACCTTCTGTAGTGCAGCCACTACTTCCTGTAATTGATATCAACACATTGCCATCAGCTCAGGACACTTCTGTCCAAGCACATACTGTACCTATTCCAATCAAGAAACCATTTGTGCAACAGCAACAATCAATGGCCCCACCACTATCACAACCTAAAATACTGTCTGAGGTCATCATAATGCCTCCAGAGTCAAAAGTTCTTATTCAGCCAGTCCAAGCCACAACTACAGAAGTCATAAAAATTCCTTCACTAAGTTCAGGTGAAGCACTAGTTCCTCAGGCTCCCAAACCAATAGTACCAGTGCAGCCAGAGCCTGTGATTGAAGTTCTTTCTACTTCATTGCAGCCTACATTATCTTTAGACACATCTGTCCTCCAAGATAAACCGGCTGCAACTGTTCTTGATACACAAACTGAAACAGATATTGAAATGCCACGTAAAGAACAGGATGTACCTATTGAGGTCATTGTCACGGAGGCAATTCCACTAAGATCACTAGTACCAGAAATGAGTCAGCAGATCCCTGTTGAACATCCACTTACAGTTGTTGAAGCAGTGACTCATTCTAAAGATCAAGAAATGCCGACAGGTTTTAACAATACCTGGACCATTTCTGAACCCTCACCAGTTCTACCTATAGTAACAGAGCATCTACCTACCTGGCAACCACTTCTTGTAGCTGAAGGGGTGTCCTTCATTAACAAGTCTGAAGTACCCACAGAAGTTATAACAACTGACTCAGCTGTTAGAATACCGGAGATAGCAATGGTACATCCACTACCTCCTCCTCCACCTGTGATAACTGATGTTACCCCAACACCTGAAATAGCTGAGTTAATGCCATTAACTACAGATGCTAAGAGGATAACTGAAGTAACACCATCACCTGTACTCATGGAATTTGAACAAATAGATACACACCCAGATATACCTCCTATTACATATATTCCACAGGTCTATGGAGGAATTACATCCTCAGTGATGGCACATTCAGTGCCACCATTGGCATTGCAACCTGGATTCGAGCCTCCCACACAAATTATAACAAAGGAGCCTGGTGTAATAGCAACTTCAATACCACTGTCGGTGATACAACCTCAGGTAGTGCGTGGGATGCCAGTTATTTCAACTGATGAAACCACCCATAAGAGGAGGACATCCATATCTTCCATAGTACAGCCACCATACACCACAAGTGAGAGATTTGCCTGTCCTCCAGAGTATGAAATGCCCACACAAGTTGTTACTGCTGAGGCCTTTGCTGCCACCAGGAAAGAATCCAGAACCATGCAGCAACCATATCCTTTAGCACAGGTAGTAAACCTGCCAGCTGAAAGAGATGATCCTAATGATGGTTATGCTGTTCAGCTCCCCTACCGGAGAGAATCTATTCCAGAACACCAACCTCATGCATTGACTTATTCATCGGAATATGACCACCCTCTGGATATAATAACCACTGAGGAATATACCAGAAGGACCTCACTGCCCACAGTGCAAGACATTCCACAGGGGGTATCTGCAGCTCCTGTCACCATCACTAAAATTCAACAAGAGTCTATTCAGAGCCAGCAGATTAGAGGAGCAGAAAAGATGGTCTCTAGTATGAGCCATATGTATTCGTCTTCAATTTCCACCTCAAGCCAGCCACCTGAAAGCCTGCCAAGCCTAGTCACGCAAGTGGTTACCACTGAGGTCCAGAGGACCACTGTTTCTGTTGTCCATGAAAGACTTCCACAGGTCCCTCCACCAAGTGTAGCAATAACTATACAACCAGACATAGCTAAAGTCCAACCTGTACCCAAACAGAATGGTAAAGTAATTTATCCTGGTGATGTTATTGATTTACGCACTATGAAGGTTGGAATAAAGATGACTGAGCAAGGCATGGACCTGACTCCATCTGAGTCATGTCGACAGTCTTTTTCAAGTGACTCTAGTGGCCGTCAAATTACAGCAGTACAGCCTGAGATAGTAAACCTTAGTGCAGCAATAACCCCTGCAACCACTCTGTCTGTTGTCACTGACAGCATCACAATTGTCACATGCACAGCTACCATTGCTTCATATAGCAACACTCCAGCAGAGAAACCACTTGATTTGCAGGGTCCTGTTACATCATTGCCATTGCCTCTCACAACATACAAACCATTTGAGCCACTAGCACAGATTGTATACAGACCTGTGAACACCCAGCCCATTGTAAGTGCTGTAGCATCCACAGCTCAAGACATACCAATTAATCTTTCCTTTGAAGCTCTTGTCTCCTCTGGAGGAAAACAGATATCGGCCCCTGCAATTCTAAGCAACGGAGGGCCTGTCCTTTCTCTAGAGGCCACAGGGGCCATGGATCTGACAAACTACAAACCAGTGAGAGCTATGGTAACATTGTCTGGTACAAGCCCAGGAGTGGTTACCACTGTTGTAGAGGATGATGGCACTCCAATGGACCTTACAGCTGGAAGGCGAAGTGTGTGCTGTGATGTAATTTACAGGCTACCATTCACAGGATCCTGCAGAACACAGCCTCCGGTTACAAGCCAGCCAGATGACCGTTCTGGTTACAGGCCTGACCACTATCAAAATGAAAATGCTGGACTGTATGGTGTCAAAGGAACTAATGGCATAAAAGCATCAGTGTCTGAAACCAACCTGACAGAGGCAGGACTATTCTCCTATGATCCCAAAAGTGAATATGACTACCTCAGCAGCTCTTCAGATGGCGCTATAGACCTCACTGCAGCTAAACTTTCTGCTGGTGAGTATGTGACTTTTTCTGCATGTTTTGTCTTTTTAGTTCCATGGTCTTTTGTGTTGTGAGCTTGCATTGGCTTGATTCAATAGATTTTAATTTTGATTACAAAATACTTCTGCTCTTTGACATATAGTACATTTTTACAGGTCAAATTTTCTCTTGAGGTTTAGTATTTCATGTTTCCTTGCGCACTATTTCCAAAGAAGCAAAATTAAAATGAAAACAGAATGCAGTGATTTGAAGGTAATAACACCCATTTAAGTGAAACTGTCCAAAAGTATCATATCAAAACTTGAAACAAAAACTAATTAAACAAATAATAATAATATATGGCAATTTTTAAGTTCATGCCAGGAACATGTGCTAAAAAGTTAAAAGGAAATAACTTGAGGAATATCTCATAACAAATTAATAAAAGTCAGTGATACATCAGTTAGCAAAATTTAACAATACTGTGGCAGAGAAAAAACATACAAGAACATACAAACAAGATCCAGACGTGTTGCTGCCTTTTTTTGACTGGGGAAAAGGGGCAATAGGGCAAAAGTGTTCTGTAATCTGAGAAATAAGAAATGTATTCATTTATTTATTTTGGAAAGCGTATAAATTGTGTCCTCTAAAGGAAGCAGGGACCACCCGGCTTGTGTTTAGCACACACTTCCAAAGCAACCATCTGTACAGTTACAGGGTGCATTAGTGGACATACTGTAGCATGGGTAACTTCATTTGTGGAGGCACCATTATTGCTGAACAGCACACCCATTTGTCCTTTAGCACATAATGAAAAAAAATAATAATGATAACAAATAATGACCTGAACTGATGACCAGCTAAAATTCTATCAAGGAAAAATGGGAAGCAGTTTTGCATTTTATAATTGGTTTGTTTTAAAAACAATCTCCAGTATCAATATAATATATCTATAACTATCTATATTTCATACATTTTCTACACTTTTTATTTACAGGTTTTGCACAAAGTCCTTATCTTTTTTGTAATCTTTAATTTGCTTTGCTGTTTAATATGCATGATTTCATTAACCTCTGTTTTTTTTTCCTTTTCTTTGTTTTCCTTTTTTCATACAGATGCATGTGTTTGCCTGCGTGTGCTCCCTCAATATTTTGGTTTTGCATCTTGCTAGCCAAAATGCCTGCAGATGTGCATGTGCAGTGTAAATTATTTTTAAATCCAAATTGCATGAATCACTTGTTTCAAAATTTATAAGTTATTTGGAAGAGTAAAATATATATTTTATTATGGCAGGTAAAGCACTAGACTACACTAGCAAAGCGACTGGAGTCTACACTTTGATGACTACTGCTCCATACTCCCAGATCCCTGCAGCTGGGTTTGGTGTAAATAGTGCTCTAAGAACATCAAATGGAATTGTTTACTCCTCAGTTGCTGCTCCTGTTCCGTCCACATATGCAATTACAACTCAACCGGGTTCCATCTTTAGCACAACCTTAACACCTACATCAATAGTCCACAGCCAGCCACTGCCACACCCATATGGCTTCATTCCCACTACAGACCCAGGACAGATAATTACTTTTGACACAGGGCTGTCTAAAGAGTTTCTACCTACTGCTTTAGCTGACATCATAACTGGCTATCCAGACATGTATTCAGATGCCACGCTGGAAGCAATTGCTGCTTCTCTGGATGCCCTAGCTTCTTCTCCAATATTCCCTGGCTTAGATAACACCAAGATGGCCCAGTATCAGATGGAGAGGGAATTTCTAGAGCTAGAGAAGCTTAAGCAATTATGTCTTGCAGAGGAGCTGGAATGGGAAAGGCAAGAAATCCAGCGATATCGAGAACAGGAACAGCTTATGGTCCAAAGGGAGCTAGAGGAACTTCAGGCTCTGAAGCAGCAACTTCTCCTGCAGCAAGAAGAAGAGCATCATGCCCACATGGTGGCTCAGCAGGAGACCTATGCACAGCAGAAAGAGCAGTTGCAGCAAATTCAGCAACTCCAACTGCAACTCCAACGCCAGCTAGATGAGCACTATGGTAGCTCTGGCCCCACTGGAAACCTCCTAGATGCTAAATATGCAGGAGTAGGGGACAGTGGCCAGTACTGGCCAGTAAAAGATGAGTCTACAACTCCATCTGCTGGGACACACATAGAAGAAAGTCAAGATTTAGTAAAGCTTCAAGCTGATCAGGACATAGGGAAAAAGATTATTGATAGTGGCGTGCAGACAGATGATGAAGACTCAGCAGAGAAACAACATGTGGGAAGGAGAAAGAAGAATAAAAGAAATACTGATAGCTCAGCTCAGACCGATGACGAGGACCAAGATGAATGGGATGCTCCCACAAAAGCTCGACGACGCTCTCGAAAGCATAGCAGTGATGGAAAACATGGCTCCAAGGTCTCTAGCATTGCTATCCAGACAGTGGCAGAGATATCTGTCCAGACTGATCACTCTGGAACTATCAAACGACCTAATGTTCAGATGGACACAAAAGTAGAAATCATTAAACACATATCAGCTCCAGAGAATTCTCAGAGAGGTGGAAGTCTGAGCTGTCAGACAGACTCTGACAGAAGACATGCACCCATTGAGGTGGGCTACAGCACACACCTTTCAGCAGATGTCCCCTCTAAGTCTAAAGCCTTCTACACTGCAGTTTCTCCACTGTCCCCGGAAAAATCACTTGGAGGGCGAAGAATGCTGACTGCAGACCCAAACAGATTTTCTTCTGGTCCTCGGATATTAAAGGCTGGTCAGAAATCTCTATCTGATCCCAAATCCCTTAGTCCTTCCACAGAAGACAGGATGGGTGGATACTATGCAGACAGCTATTCTGTAAGTCATATCAGATATAGTTATTGAATGGTAATTGTTGGGCTAATTGTGTCACAATTTTGCTTTCCAAACATGATATCAAAGTATACAGCGAAGTGAGGAACTGACAGATTGTTTATTTATTTGCTTGTTTTATTCAAGGGCCGAGGCTCTCCCTCTAGTACAGGTAAGAAGGTAAAGAGAACACTACCAGATCCCCCTCCTGAGGATGACTCTCTCACAGGACGTTCAGGCTTCAGCACCAACTCTGCTCGTCGCCGTCTAGCCCGTAGTACAACTATGGCCCGGGCAAAGATTCTGCAGGACATTGACAAGGAGCTTGATCTGGTGGAGAGAGAATCTTCTAAACTTCGAAAGAAACAGGCTGAGCTAGATGAAGAGGAAAAGGAGATTGATGCCAAGCTACGGTGAGGGGCATTTAATGTATTTAACATCAAATTTAGGATATAAACTTACCAATTCATTGATTACTGTATTAAATTAAGAAATAGCTCATATGTCTGAAATTGGTTCAAACTAATTGCATCAGTCTATCTCGTGGCATCATTCTTCCTAATTTATCTGCATGATTCTTACCTTGATAGCTTATGGGCAAAAAGGCTACCTTGACATCTCTCAATGAGTCTGCTCCACACTCACACATAGTAACAGGTATTAATGTGTGAGAAACCGTTTTTATTTGAACTTCAAGCAAATAAATTGTAAAACAAGTGTGGATTTTTTTTAATTATAATTTACTCCAGGTACTTAGAGATGGGTATCAACCGCCGTAAGGAGGCCTTGCTGAAAGAGAGAGAGAAGAGAGAAAGGGCCTATCTCCAAGGTGTGGCAGAGGAGAGAGACTACATGTCTGACAGTGAGGTTAGCAACATCAGAGAGGCCAGAGGTGATGGTCTTGAGAGACCACGGACGGCTCCCCAGTCGGAATTTGACCAATTCATCCCCCCACAGACAGAAGCTGATTCCCAATACAACACACTAACTAGTCCCTACTCTCACTATGCTCAGTATGTTCCCCAGACCCAAACCACCAGCCACTACACCCAACAGAACCTGTATCAACAACAATCACTTTACCACCAACAGGTGTCGCCATACCCAACCATGTCCCTTTCCCATGCCCAGGCTCAGCCAGGCAGCTACCAACATGCTCTGCTCTTGCAGCAGGGGAAGCAGCGACAAACCACCCTATCTGATTTAGAGCCTAAAATCACCACTAACTATGAGGTGATACGCAACCAGCCTCTGCTCATTGTGCCTACTTCCACAGAAAGTGGCTATGGGGTGGCTCACCTAGGGGGCAAGTATGGCAACTTGGACTTGAGGTTAGGACTTGAGGAGAGGAGCATGGCCTCTAGTCCCATGTCTAGCATTTCGGCAGATTCCTTCTATGCTGATATTGACCACCATAATGCCAGGAACTACGTGCTAATAGAAGACATAGGGGAGCTCACCAAGGCTTCAACGGGGCTAAGCAATACTGGTTTGGGTTCTGGATTCAACTTGCCTGATAAGGAGTTATCCAAGGCAGACAGACTCAGGCGCACAGCAGAGGTAAGTATCAAATCAGTAGTTTTGCTACACAATGTGTGACTTTGCTGTTTAGAAAATACCTAACGTGGCATTTATTTTTTTCCTTTTAGGTGGCAGAATTTTTAGGCTCATCTCGGCTTCAGAGTTATGGCAAAGGAGAAGATGACACTATGGAGGAACCTTATGAGCTGAAGCTTCTGAAGCAGCAGATCAAGCAAGAGTTTAGACGAGGAACTGAGGGACTCGAACACTTAACTGGCCTGGGCTTACCTCAATATCTCCCCAGTGAAAGCAATTTTCGCCACTTTCCTAAAGGAGAGAAATATAGTATTGGTCGGCTCACCCTTGAAAAACAGGCTGCAAAACAACTCCCAGCAGCTATGCTTTACCAAAAACAGATGAAGAATAAAAAGGCCCTTATAGACCCTAAGGCCATCACTAAATTTTCCCCAATTCAGGAGAGTAGGGACCTTGAACCTGAATATGGTAATTACATGGGATCTGGAGCATCCTCTGTGTCCAGTCTAGCTGCCAGGGCTAGGCTACTTCAGGATGAGATTACATTTGGACTAAGAAAAAACTTGTCTGAGCAGCAAAAATATTTAGGCTCCTCCTTGGGAGCCAACCTGTCTGGTTCTCTTAATCTTGGGCAGTCTCTTGGACTTGGATCCACTATCAGAGCCACTGCCCATGATGATGGCACCTACCCAAGTGGTACCCGTTCTCGCCCTTCCTCCCGACCCTCTTCTGTCTATGGTTTGGATCTATCTATCAAACGGGACTTGTCCAGTTCATCACTAAGACTTAAATCAGAGGGAGAGGTCCTGGATGCGGCATTTGCCCCTGGGGTGGCCAGAGCAAAACCCACTAGTTTACCTATAAGCCAAAGCCGTGGACGTATCCCCATTGTTGCTCAAAACTCAGAGGAGGAAAGTCCTCTGAGTCCAGTGGGGCAGCCGATGGGTATGGCCAGAGCTTCAGCTGGTCCTCTCCCTCCGATTTCCGCTGACTCCAGGGACCAATTTGGGTCGAGCCATTCCCTCCCAGAGGTACAGCAACATATGAGAGAGGAATCTCGGACACGTGGCTACGATCGAGACATCGCATTCATCATGGATGACTTGCAAGGTGCCATGTCTGACAGTGAAGGTAAATGGAGCCTGAGACTGCTTCAACAATTTGACTGTATCGACCTTCTTGTCATGCATGCTAATGCTGAGTGGTCTTATTGACTTTGTGGATTAACTGTTTCTTTCTCAGTTATCAGTTCTCCAGATAATAATTGTTGTTGTTTGTTACAAGACTTCCCTCTGTCACAATAAATGTAAAGTTAACATGTTTGCACGCTTTTTCCTTTCTTTTAACTATCTTTCTCACCGATACATAACACTCTATGCCTGAGTTTATGTATGTCACTTCTATCCATCTTTTTTTGTGTGATTTCATAACCTTGCTGGGGCTTTTGGTTTGTTTGTTTTCCTTTTATTTCTTCACCAATGAATGTTCATCCTTACTCTTCGAACCCAACAGTTCTTCAAAGGTTAGATTAGATTAGATTACAAACAGATTTGCTAAGTAGACGTACTGTCCACAATACAGCTGCCTTATTTTGGGGAGAGCTTAAATTTCATAAAAAATCAGAGCAATATTTTACAACCTACACTGGGCACTTTTTTTTTTGAGAAATCGCACAGATAAAGTTATATACAAGATATAGTGTTGTTATTAAACATACTTAAATTATATATTCTATAATGTTGATAAACAAAAATATATTATGCTACAACAATGTAGTATTAGTGTTCTCATATGTGGTGTCCTTCATAATCATTGATCATGGAAAGCTCTACATGACATATACATACACATAAAATACATGCTTGGTTAATGGCACTGACTGTTTGAGATTCTGTGTAGACAATCTGGAAGCTGCCTTAGCTACAGAACACAGACCGGTACATGAAGGTATGACAGGATGTATCTAGAGACATGCCTTTCACACAAAGACACTCATACTCTCACACCACACAATCTGCAGGGCAAAATAGTGTCTGAGAGAAGTAGGTCATTGCCTCAGAAATACATTTATTTGTTTTTCAAGCCACCCATGTAGCTGTTTTGGAGAACAGTTAACAGCAGCAAGTTTAAAGGAATATTGCTGAATCATGGTGTTGTACCTGAGTGTTCTGCAGGTTCTGCAGGCTTTTTTTGTTCCATTCAGTCAAACTAGATTGCTAAACCAATGACATACCAATTTATAAATTCTCATATTTGCTGGCTGATTTATATAGATCAATACAGCTGTAATGCAGTAGCATTCTGTAAAGCGGCCACCATGCAGTTATGTATGCTTTTAAAAAAGAAATTTGGCATTAAAACTGTGTTAATTTGTGTTAACTGTGTTAAACTTTGTTTCTGTAATTTTTCATTTTCTACTTCAATCTTATTTTCATCCTTGCATGTACATCTGTTTTCCATTTCCATCTTAATAAAATTAATGTTTTCTGCTAGTTGGTTGTTGTTGTGGATGTCTATGTCCCCTGGTGATTGACAGCAGATATTGACATGCACTATCTCCATTTCCATCAGGGTGGGATTGGTAGTGTCCCATTAGCTTAGGTAAATCCAGTGCCTTTATAATTATTTCTCTTTAATTTGGTAAGTATTTTATATATGAAGTAGCAACAAGTAACATTAAGTACAGCATGAAAGGTCAGATTTATTTTTTTTTCAAATCAGGATCTGATGTAATTTACTGTAAATCAATTGTCAGATAAGCATCATAATCCAAAACAAGAACAGTATGTTCAGCAACTTTGTTTCATGGCCAATTATGAGGAATTGGTGTAAAAA
>VUQJ01000923.1:0-15652 GCA_015108635.1 Andinoacara biseriatus
GTGAACATAAATAAGTTTTATTGCTGGAATAGGGAACAGGAACAAAAGGCAGGAGTCGGGCACAGGAGCACACAGCGGGAGAAAAATACTGAAGACGACGCGACAAGGGCTAAACGCAGACTGGGCACTTAAATACACACAGAGGAATTAGGGAACAGGCAACAGGTGGGGGCAAGGCTGAACAGAATTAACCAGACGAGACAAGGGGAAGCAAAACTGAACATGACAGACAGGGACCAAAAGACTATCAAAATAAAACAGGAAGCCAGACGGGAAACAAAGACGTTGACTTGACACATGGACACACAAGGAACTAGAAATAAACTGACTAAAGGACAGTAGAAATAAACAGAAACCAAAACTAACACAAAACACTGGGCCAACGGCCCAGGACCATGACAATTGTGTGGTTTCTGGTGATTTCCACCTCTACTCATGATGCAGGAAGTGTGCACCATTTCCCGATGTTATTATAATGTGTTAGAGCATCATGTCTACTGGCCGTGGCTGAATGTTATGATGGCTGATGGTTTACCCTTCAGCATTTGCTAACTGGTTCTTGGGTGGGGTGCCTGTCGAGGGCTGAGGTGCAGTCCTGTTCCAGTGTTTGGGTGTAGTCATTTACGGCCCCCCAGGGGAGAAGGAGCCCTGTCGTTACATAATGAATATGTCCTGGCTCGCAGGAATAAAGCCTCTCTGTTTAGCTGTCTGGCAAAACACCATGGAAAGTGCAGCACCATGTGTTTGGTGAGTCCTATAATGAAACCTTCCTTTACCTCCTCTGGAGTGAGCTCATGGTGTCCCCTCTGTTGGACGATGGAAACAGTAGGCTTTGGTCCGACTTGGGTGTGTTTACCAACCCGCCACTCTTTTACCAGTATGACACCCTCTTCAAGAAATTACTACAGAATGAGGCTGATTCATTCAGAGGAAGGGATTTAAAAGGGCAAAGAAACGGAAACTTTGGTGTTGTTGGGCTTATGATTTCAAACTAGATTCTTCCGTGTCTCAAAGCCAGGTGTGGAGGCAGCAGGAATGTTATTACTAGGTTTTCTTTCATAATAAGATTAGTACCGCCCCAGCAACTGGAAAAGCCATCATTTTTTTCATTAATTCTTATGTCAGTTGACCTTAAACTCTTGAAATATCATCACAAAAGCCAATTAAATGAAGAATGAATGAATCTTCACTTCAGCCTGAGCACCTACTGCCCAGCTCCTCTTTATATCTTCTGGCTTGTGGATAAAAGATTGAAGATTCAAAATCTAAATTCTCAGTTTAGTGTTTTGCCAGTGCTTAGTCAGGATCAAACCATCTGGGCAAGTCGCATTAAATCTACTGAAGCAACAGTGAACAAAGAGCTGCTGTTAAGCTAAAGCACTATCTCAAAACTTGACCAAAAAATGTTCCCATCTTCCCTCTTACTTGTCTTAATTTGACTGCAATAAACACTTTTTTCCCCTGTTTCTCGCATTTTAATGGCAGTTACCAAAAAACCCAAACCCTGCATACTTCTGGTGGTCTTTACTCACACAGCCGTCGGTGTCAGCTGATGGTATGTGTAACAGTGTCTTCTGCCTCTTCTCAGAGCTGCTGTATAACTTGACGGCTGATGTGGAAAAGCGCCTGAAAGCCCAGCCTTCCCGGGTCTACTTTGTTCAAAGTGGATCTCAGATCACCCAAATGAGCCATCAGTTTAGCCTGGACATCAACAGAGAGGAGTGCCAGCGCTACACTGCCTACGTTAAGGTAAGTGTGGCTTGTATTTGTGGTCCTTCTGCTGGTCGTGTTTGGATCGTGTTGTCCACTTGCTCATCATGTCCTCAACTGATCTCTGTTGCATTCCCATGACCCTGAGCACTCCCACCATGCAAGTGTTGATTTGTGATATGAGTTATTTGCTTTTGTGGCTCTTTTTTCTTCTGTCTCTATTTATTTGTGTAGTTTTTGGTTAGGCCATCAGTGTCCACACGTTTCCAGCTAAAATGTTTGGACAGACCGAAAAAGAAAAAAAAGGAAAAATAAATAAGAAAATGTCAAGATAAAATGAGAGTCATGACATGCCTCATCATAGCAAGAGGATTTACTTCTGTAGCTTAAGGCCACAGGTCAACAAGCATCTGTGGGGAAGATATTTGTGTCACCCTGCTGGGTTAGGTTAAAGGTAACAGCCAGTTGCTTGATAGTTCCTGAAACCGTGCTGCTCAAGTGTGTCTGCAGAAACTGACAGAAACAGGAAACAGAGTCTCCTTTGTCACCGCATAGTCACGTTATTGTGCTCCTGTGTGATTTGTTCTTGTAGCCACAAAGAGGGTCCTCATCCTGGGGGCACCATCCATGTTTCACCTCCTCTAATATGGAGGCCCACTGCATGCCTGTAAATTTCACTGGCGCTCTTAATGGTGCTCTCCAGGCGCTTTCACTGTGGGAGGCCGCACTGCCAACTGAGGGAGGTTGTCATTACCGTGCTTTCCTCTCATTCTTTTAACTATGACTGTAATGAGTGTATAGCACACAGAAGAGTTGTAGCAGTAAGCACCTTTTTTTTTTCTCAGAAGAAAACCTCATCACAGTTATCAAGGTTTACTCAGTGAAGTGAGCCCAGTGTTTATCCAGGCTCTTCAATGAGCCTGGATAGTTTTGCACACAGGAGAATCTTAACATTTGAAACTTAATTTTCACTTGTCCTCATTCAAGGTTCGACCCACATAACATTAACGGTAGGGTAAGTCAGAAAGTACAGTTTCTGCTCAGACTGACATTTGCCTTCTTGTGGGTGGGCGACTGCATCATCACTCTGTTCTAACCTTAAGCTGCCACTTATCTTTGGTATCTCTCTAGCTGTTACATAAACACATTTGTACTGTAAGTGCCATTCATCAGGCCAGATGTTACTTACATTTCTAGTATAAGTGCCATCCATCAGGCCAGATGTTGCTTCAAGGATAGCGTCTATTTTGCAGCTCTTGAGAATTAAAGGTTGCTGGATAAAACTGCACTTTGATGTTGGTCTGATCACAGCATCAACAGTCTGCTTCCACCTGTTCACACCTGTTTAAATGTCTTCTGTCTCTAGCATCATACAAAGAGTAGTACTGTTCTTCTAACTCCTGCCCAGGGGACAAATCATTTTAATGCGTTAATGCCTTAATGCTTGGCAAATGTTTAACTTTGCAGATGGAAAGTGTATTTTTCAGTAACGTACGGTGTATTTTGATTGGCTTGAGGTGTGAAGAGGACTCCCACTCTGTGGCTTGTTTATTTATTTATTTATTGAACACGGCTTCAGATTCCACCTGCTCGGTTGCAAAATGCAGAAGTGAAATCCCCAATGTTACCCGAAGGTGAAGAGCCACACAGGACTGTGAAGGTGTGGCGCACAAATTACAACCTCACTAGACTGTTTACAGGCTAAATGAGCTTAAATATGTATGAAAAGTAAAGGGGGCCAAAGATTAGAACCTAGCGTGGTAGCTATCAGTCATGAGTTTTTGTCATCATACATTATGTGTTTGGGAGAAGAGCTGAAGAATCACCATAATCAGACGTGATCTGGCTCCGCTCTCAGAGAGGGTCTAGTGTGCTTGACCAATCGCGTCATTTATCTTACTCATGTGTCTGCCCACATGAGCCAGTCTTCCCATTCCCCAGAAGAGTTATGCTAATGGAAACCAGCTGGATCCTCTGCTGTATCCTCAGGGGTGGAGGGATTGTACGCCCCCACCCTTCTCTCAGCTTAAACGTGCAGTGAAAACACAGGAGTGAGACTAGCGTCACAGCAGGGTGCTGGGCTGCTGTTGTGTCAACTGGAAGTGCGCGCTGGTGCTCCTGATGGAAAACCCTCACGTTGGGGTTGACTGCTCGAGCCCTGATGCATGAGAGGCCCTGAGCCATTCTGAGACACTCACGTTTGGAGTTGCTGACCATGTGTTGACCCCATTTATTGACTTTATATATCAAACTCCTTTAAATGAACTTGGTTATGAACAAAACTGAATAAACACTGTTAAAGTTGCCTTAGTTCCACATAATGTACATGCAGCACACACGCTCAGCTTTAACCATCTGAAATCAAGTAAAATAAAAAAAACAAACAAAAAAAAAAAACAGCTGGACCTGCTGCTCAATAAATCACAAAGTGCTGAGAACACAGGGGCATAACAAGAGTTCTTCAGAGGGCACAGAGTACAGAAGCAAATAGTTCAGTGTCTAACTTGTTCAAGCATAATTCCTTCTGCTTTCATGTTGATCATTTTAAACATGTTTTCATTGGCATCAGCTAACAACATACCAGCTCTCCAGATGGCCTTTGTTTGGTTATTTTTAGCTAAATAAACTCCATGCTGGCCTTCACTGGAGTTGTACCTCACATTTAGGGAGGGAAATCAGCCATGATGACTGATGAGTGATTAGAAGTTCACATGACCAGAGGTGCTGTGCATGACATGGAAATGATTCATTTAACAAGCAAACCACCAACTTTTAACAGGAATTCTTCAGTTTGATGTGCAGTTGTGTTCACTTGGCATGTTACGTTTGTGGCACAGAGTCTTGGCTTATTGTGCCAGACTGAGTCCAAGTAGTAAAATAGCTCGAATGTTTGGAGCATTATTCACAAACTGACACTTTTGCAAATAACCTTTGTAACAAGAAACAGTATGAATGCTTGGGGAACAGGTAAGTGGCTTTTTCCATTCAGGTATAACATTAAAAACAAGATGAACTACTACTATGTCGTTACCCAGTAATGTGTGAACCTTCTAAACCTTAATTTTTTTAATTTTCGTCTCCCCGTCTTCCTTTTTTCTCAACCCAAAGTGACCAGTTATGAACGAGAGGTTGCTATGGTATCATTGCTAGCTTGTTAAATCCATTAACGGTACAGGAGAACAATCTACAGGACTGTGCAAATGTGGCGAGCCTCATTTGTTTATATTATGGAAAGTGCATCTTTAGGTGAATTGTTGCACTTACAGTATTTCCAAAACATGCATGGAAATATAGTAAATATGGCAAAAACTAAGTTTGCACAATTCTAATGATCTTGAAGTGAATATTTGGTGTGTCCACTTTTATTCCTCAACACAGCCTGAGCTCTCTGAGGCAGCTTTCTTATCATTTCTTTAAGTAGTCTTTAGGAATAGTTCTCCAGGCTTCTTGAAGGACATTCAAAGCTCTTCTTTGGATGTTTCTGCCTCTTGTTCTGTTCTCTGTCAATATGGTCCCACGCTGCTTCAATAATGTTGAGGTCCGGGCTCTGCGGAGGCCAATCCAGGACTGATCATGGTCCATTGTGTGTTTTTTCTATCCAGGTATGCTTTTAATGAATAGGTATTGTGTGTGGTATCATTGTCATGCTGTAAAATGAAGCTGTTGTCAGTCAGGTGTTTTCCAGATAGTATTGCATAGTGAATCAAAATCTGATGGTACTTTTCTTACTTTTCATAATTCCACTGGCTGAAATTCAGCCCCAAACCACGACAGAGACTCCATCATGTTTTACTGTAGACACTCGTGGCTGTACCTCTCTCCTGACCTCTTTCGTAGATATTGACAATGACTTGAACCAACAATTTCAAATTTCAAAAGATAGAATTTAACCTTGGTTCTTTACTAAATTGTCTGTTATGTTTAGACACAACACTAGTTCATCCCTTGATTTACACTTTTTTATGCTTCAATGATTGATTTATTGATGATCGATCAGTGTTAAGTGGTTTAACACAAAAAAAACTATTCCTATGAAAATCAGGTGCAAAGAGTGGGGTGAAAATGAAGGACTGGGGTGAAAATGAGTGGAAAAGCAGCCAATGTTCAAAGAAAAATTTTGAAAGATCCTCAGAAAGCCTGGAGAACTCTTGCTCAAGACCACTTTAAAAATTCAAGAAAGTCTGGCTCCTTGGAAGCAAAATATTAAGAAACGAAGGGTGGCTCAAGTCTGTATTATCCGTCAGGTAAAAGCCTCAAAAATGCTCTGAGAGATTACTGCCTGTGTTGGCACCCTCGTCACTCGAAGCACCCACTTTGTTTTAATCGTGCATAACTTTAAGCCTTAAAGCAATTTAAACAAGTGAATTGCAAAAAAAATAAAAGAAACAAAACAAAAACCCGGTCTGGTTGTCATTACAAAAAAAAAAAAATACAGTAGCTTTAGTGACCAAAACTATTTTCGGGTTTGTTTGTTTTTATCACCAGTGTCATTAGGCTGTGTCACATAAACCATAAATACCTGTACGGTGTGTCAGGACATGTACATGTATGTGGAACAATTTGGTGGTTTAACCAAGTCATATTGCCATGCAAGAACATATTGAAACAGATTTAAAGTTAAAAGATTTAAAAGTTAAAGGTTTAATGTCCACATAACATTGTGGTTCATTCACTGTGTCAAATAGTATTTGGCCGTATACAAGTGGCTTTGAGTTATTGGTTGTTTTAAGGAATGCAATTTAAATATTCCTTTGTTATATGTTGGGCACTTCTTCACTGTTTGCATTTTTGGCAGTATATCCATCATCATGCATGCTTTTACTCCAGCAGTCCCATTACCGTTGAGGCAGCACACGTGAGCCTTGAAATCATGCCAAAAGCCAGTTCCATTTGTGGCCATGAGTGGTTTTGTGTAGCACTGGAGATGCATCACAGGCTCCAAGGAGTAGCTAAAATAGGCAACTAAAGCCCTGCCTGTAACAGTTGTCTGTTTAATTTAGCTTGTAAAGTATCCTCCCTGGCTCCCTCTCCTCTGGCCTATATACACCATGTCCTACATCTCCTGCCCTCCTTCAGTAACATTTGCTCTGCACCGCTGCAATATATTTAAACGTCCACCAAACTTCATTCTGATGACTGCTTCTATTATTGGGATATCTACAGCATGAGCATCTATCTGACAAAGCTAAATGCTCCAAGGTCCTTTCCGGTCGCAAACGACTGAATGATAATCTTGACCATCCAGTCATGTTGAGTACAGTGACTGTTTAAGGGCAAGTAGATGGACTAATGGAGGTCATTGAAGTCACAGAATTGAATTAAAAGTCCATTTACCTGCTTGTTAGTGTTGTATTATAAATCATTCATATCTCATTTGGCTAAACTCCAAAGGTCTGTCACTGTACCAGAAATGTATTCTTATTTGCTATTGTCATTGTAAGACAATAGCAAATAAGAATTTCTGACTTGGATGATCAGTCAATGAGACTCCAATGAATTGCTTCATTTGACTGAAAAGCACATAATGTAGTAGAGGTTCATTGCTGATACTGACCATATTCTTTCCTTTGCTGTCACATATGTGTATTTAGCTAGCTGGTCTCTAATACCAGGCACACATTGAAGTGTGGCTTACTAGACGTGAGTCTGCATCCCAGTAACAGTAAACTACACCTTTGTGATTGACATCTTACCTAATTGTATTTAACTTGCATGCTCCAATAAAATCAGCTCCCTCAAAGTAAGTCTGAACTCACTGTTTGACCCTAGTCTGCTCTTCACAGACAAACCCAGCAGAGTAAAGCAAAGCAGGAGTTCCTGTTGCTGCATCTCAAAGAGTCTCCAGAAGAACAAAGTCCCAGAGCCAAAGCACTGTTTGGCACGTGGAAGCTCAGAGCTGCAGCCACACTGCCTGCTTTGTTTGCCCCTTTAAAGTTCAGCAGAAATGTGCAGTTCCCTTGACGCTGGTCTCCTCGTTTCATTTACCTCAGGCCAAGAGAACTGATATAATGGAAGTATATATCAGGAGGGTAATCAAATCCAGCTGTTCTGTTACACTTGGCAGCAAGTCAAGTGCCTATTTATAAAGTATATAATGAAAATTTTTTTTAAATACTAGCGCTGTGTGCAGTGACACTAAATCAAGGGGAAATTGTCATAGACACTATCATAAATAATTTCAGCTGAATGTTAATAGCATTTACTGAAGAGCTGCTCAGGTTAATTTTAGCTCAGGGAAATGTTTTCCTCAGGATTTCCCTACATGGCTGTGCCAGTATGAACATTAGACAGTTCTTCTGCAGGGCTGTTTTGTGAGAGCACAGCCGACAGACTTTTGTTACCATAAAACAAGCCAGAGTTCTTGTTAATTTTCTTTCATATGTATGCATGCGAGCTGCAAGCAAGGTATTATTTTTGGGATGGCTGCTTGTTACACTTACTCTGTGCTGTTGCCATAGTAAATCTATCGTTGTTACTCATATCAAGGCGACCAGAGGTTGGGTAGATTTGATGATTTGTTGATTTTGGCAGCTAAGCATGTCGGGCAAAATGTTTCTGCAGTCTTTTGGCCGGACTACTGCCACATGATGCCACAGCGAGGCTACATAATGGGTGGCCAAGTCTGACCACAATGAAAGAGTTTCTCTTGCCATGTTTCCGACTTCACCGCAGAGGAAACAGAGTATGTGATTCGTAAGAGCAGCCTGTGATGCTATGATACGTCTTAATGACGTTTTTTTTTAAACAACCCAGCAGGTTTGCCATTACTGTTTCCCACTATTTGTTAATACCGTATGTGTATATCTGGTGGCGACAACTTAAGCTTGTGCTTCCTGTGTAAACAGACGGCATCTGCCACAAAGGAAATGGAACAAATATATACTCAAGATGTTTGTTTATGTGTGGCAGAGACTGTAATGTACCATCATCAGGTGGATTTGATACATTTGTGTGTGCGTGGTGCAGTCTTATCACAGCTTTGTCAGAAAACAATGGTTCCAACAATAACAATAAAAGCCCCCCAGATTTGAACACAGTTTTGAAATCAGCTGCAGGAAGCATCTGGAGACCTCCTCTATCATCAGGATGGGATAGACTCAAACACACTCCCCAACGCACTGAACTCCATTTTAAAAACAGCACATTTTGAGTCACTCCACCCTGCTGGTATCTCATCCATCACAGGAATGTTTTCTCCTGAGACTGAAATAGCCTTTTTCAATAAATACCCCATTATTACAGTGTGGTGTCTTTTAAGCTGTCATAACATGATGCACAAATTAACTAAATGGATCCTCAGCTTTTTAACTGTTGAGCTCTTTACTTAATTAATTGCGTAAAGATACAGATAACAAGTTTCCTGTTTATGCACAAAGGAGATTAATCACGATCTAGGAGGATGTTGGTCTCTAAGAGGGACACTGTAAAACCCTGCATGTTAATGTAACTCAAATAAAAATTCTGAAACTTTCATTAATTAAAATCTATAATTTACATAAGTTCTTTATGAAGTTGCATACTTACTAGGCATTTTTTAAATGTTGGTGACTTAATTCAATATATTATAGACACATTCTACAGTAGGAACTATGAGTAATGATAACCTACAACACGGAACACACAATTAAATGCATGTTGCTGTTTAATAACTATTTAAACAAATATTAAATTGTTTAGCAAATAGAAATGCATCTTTCAAACAGTGAAATGGCCTTAAAACTATCTTATATTGAGTGTAAAATCTTGGGACAAATCAGGTTTGAGCAATTGGCCAAATGTAATCACCCAACTCTGTGATAGATTCTGCAAAACCTTTCATGACAATATTTGTATGTATGTCAGGGCAGTCTTTATGTTTGTAACCCTCACATAAAAACTCTGATCATAGTGCTCCAATAAATCCACAACCACAAACACGTCTACATCTGTGGAAGAATGGGAAAATCTGGATATAGTCCAGCCCTAATCCCTTCCATAAAGCAGAACTTTATGGGCCCTTTGGAAACAAGGAGAAGCAAATTTAACACCTAACAGCAACACTAGAAATAGAAATAACAGCATTCTTTTTTATTTTCTTTTTTTAATATCAGTTAAATAACTGTTGGATGAAATAACAGATGTGAAAGTCTGATTGATTATTTATTAAAATTCTAGATATCATACCAATCCGTCATAACGCTCGGGTCAAGCGGTGATTTGCTCCACAGTGATTCTTATAAGCATAGTGTAAAGAGTATGGCAAAGTGTTACGCATTCAAACTTTTAGTTAAATAGTAATACCGGGGGATACACAGATCCAATATTTGGGCTGCATATTTGTCTGATTATGTTCCCAAAAATTGTATCCAGCATTGTGGCAATTTACAACAAAATTCAGTTACATTCTGTGTTGCTCACTGTTTATTATACCATGTTTCAGCAGTAAGGGGATGCTTGGAGGAGTCGGCTATTTCCTTTCATTTCACACCTACACCAACAGCTTTCTTTGTAACTCCAAGTTCCTTTGTTTGTTTTCTTTAACTGCATGCTGCAGCTAAACTGAGCTGACGCCACCGAAAAGATGATGCTTCTCTCTCTGTATCCCTGTTGGTTTTTGAGGTTTAATACTTTGTGGTAACCCTTCATTGCACATATTAAGTTGTTGTCAGCTCACTTCACTTGTTACTGTCTCTTCCACTGAGACTTAATGTGGAATTTAGTTCCAGATAGATGTACGGAAATGTTATTAAATGTTCATTGGGCAAGTATTTATAGTTCATAGTTTTCTATCAGAATTTTATGCTACTAATTTCTATTGATCCAGCAGCTGATAACAGGGTTGTTGCATGTGGTCAAAAAATTGTTCTCCAGCCACCAATAATCCATGCTGTGTGGCCACAGATGGTATAAAAGAGGGATGTAGGTGCTGCCTTCACAGGCAGTTAAATTTATAGTTTCAAAATATGCAGCAACCCATTCTCAGCATATTTAATCCAAGGCGAGCAGATCAAGAATGACGAACATCTCCATGGACTTTGGGAAGATTGAGCATGCGTGCACGTGTCTGATGTTCACAGTGAAGTTGCACACAAACTGATTTGGAGTTCAGTGTCAAATTTAAAGTAGCTGTGCTAATGCAAAAACATTAAGCTGAAATAAGTTATGTTTAATATTTTTGAGTGACTTGAATCCTGGCATTTTACCAGATTTAAACCTTTTGGGCTCACACTGTAGGAAGTCTTCAGATGCTTGCTGTTTTTTTGTTTTTTTTTGAACAGCAACATAACTGGCCGGCTTACTGCAAAGCAAACGGTCTCGCTATATGTATGGAGAAAACATTTTGCACCTAACTAGTCCCACACTGTTTGTTGTGGAAACGCCATTTAAGCGCCGAAACAACAAGCTTAGTTGTGCAACACACTCTTCTTTACAGTTACCTTATATGTTGTACCATTTTCAAATTATTTAGTGATTTGTAGCAAAAAAAAATCCCATTAATTTCAGTGGGGAGAATGTTAAGAGTTAGCTAGAGTGGGAGAAGCAGAACAATTAATCTGAAATTATTCTGTAGAAGGAAAATACACAATTTTGACTCTACAGTCATTATTTTACCATCAAATTGTAGGAAAATTTGTCTTCTTTCAAGCAAAACATTCCTCAAAAATCAACAGATGTAGATTTTTTGACATGTAGTCGTTTAAGTGAGAGGAGTGCCTAATTAACCGCGAACTGCTCCATAGACACCTAATTTGGTCAAAGATTTTTTTGGGGGGGAAAAATTGCTACTAAGACCACATTTTTAACACAAAGAACACAAAAATGCAACAGATCTGTAAAGTAACTTCTTGGTACATTTATATTTTTTAAATCATATTGATACACATTACATTTTGGATTTCATAAGCCATTTTGCAAGAGGAGTGCCAAGCCCATTTCAGAGAAAATCTGACCCAATGCCATTACCATGTGAACTTAAACTGCTGCTTAACTGACACAGGTGGATGGAAACGACTTTTTAGCAGTAAGCCACAGGCCAGGCCACAATTTCTCCAAAAATTGCATACTCTGTTTTAGCCACAGAATCTCGGTGCTTTTAGTTACAGTATTCTTGAGGTAAGCTCAGTCCATGTGAGTGCACTTTTTCCCTGTTTTCTTTGCTTCAATACGTGTGTTAAATACACTTAGCACCAGCCCACCAGCCTAGCAAGCTCCTCTCAAGTCTCTCAGTCCTGCTCCAGTCATTCCTGTTGTCTCCTAATGATTCCCACTCTCTTGATATCTGCCTCCAGATATCAATAGTAGCCACATTTTGAACAAATATTTTTCTTGTATTATCTTGGTTGGATAGAGATAAACTCTTATTTTTCTTGCTCTCTTTTTCAATATTGTGACTAGAATTACTAATATTGTTTCCAGTACAGACTTATAAGGTGGCTCTGTTTGACTCCTGGCTGAGTTTCCTTAAAAGGATCTCCTTGGGATTTTTTTTTCTTTTTTCGGTTAGGTTTGTTTTGCTTCTTAGGATTTGCCCTTGTGGTGACTCTGCACTTGTCACTCAGGTTACAATAGAAATCAGCCAAGGGATTAAAGGTAAATGGACATGATGGTGACGGTAGTTCTTACACAGCATATACATGTAATGCCATTTGTTTTCACTTCTTCACTGCTTCTGGAGTTTCACTTCTCCACTTTACAGCTTTAGGGTCATTTCAAGAATGTTGCAAAGTGTTTAAATGAGCTGCAGTAGTAATACTGAAAATAGAACAGGAACAAATATCGTGTTGAGTGTGTCACAATGTGGGAGGCGAGTGAAGAGGAATTCACATATGAGGGAGCAACATCTGTGTATTTATAGGTGGCTGGCTAGATTTCCAATCGAGATATTACTCTAATACAGCTATAGTTAGCGCTGGCATTAAATCAAGTTGTTGTTGATAGAATGTAGTAAAAATAACACACTGATGAACTCGGTATGTTTGAGCAGTAAACCAATTCCATCTGCGAATTTCCACTAGGGAAGCGGGGCACCTTTCTTTCCTCCTTTATAAATCCCAGCTGTGGCTTTAACTGTCTGAGGGTCAAATGCTGAATGCCTTCTTCATGATGCATACACGAGCATAAAAGTTTTCTGTAATTTGTATTTCGGTGAGCGTTGCTTTAAAAAGCAATAAATCCTTGAATTCTTGAAGGTGTGATCCATAGCTCCTTTTTATTGAGGAGGGAGTTAAATTACTGGAAGTCTGAAGCAAGGATGTGAGTGTTTTAGAAAAGAGAAGGATTTTGAGTAGCATTTTCTATGCAACAGGATGTTTCTTGCCTGCATGCTGTCTCAAAAGCATCGCAAGTATGTTTTGATGTTATGTGGTTTCATGCATGACAGTACAGATGGTATACGTTTCCTGCCGATATTTATCTGTTTTAGCCAGGAGGAAATACGTGTTTGCTCATGGGAGACATTACAATGCACCACAGCATCTAGCATCACTCAGTCTTGCTAAAGGTTAGGATTTGGCTGATTTATGTTTTCACAGTAACAGCGGTCCTAATTTGTACTCGGGATTCAGTGTTGTGTCTGTTAAATTGTACAGCAGCACAGCTCATCAGTTTTCATTATTATTTTTTTTCCATCATGTTTCTGAGGGGTCAACGCAGGGTTGAAATTAAAGATTATCTGATCTCAGTGGTAATTTGTCAGGCATTTGAAATATACTTGACAAACTGGACGTAAGTCAAAACGCAAAAACGTGAGAGAGCGTTAGCATGAAAAGTAAGGGAAACGAGTCAGAACACTTTATGATTTTCAGACTTTAACAGTACCGTAGCATTCTGATGGGAAACTACACTCCTATCACAAAACGAGTCCATTGAGTCCAAGTGGCACAGTGACCAGCAGAAGTTTATTTGTGCATAAGTTCACTGTAGGCCACTCCTGTTTACTGAAAGCGCGATTTACTCCTAATTGCCGTAGCTGTACAATCCATACATTTTTTTGCACCTCGAGTTAAAAAGCAGAACTATCTCTGGCGTTGCTCTTGTTACATATTTGCTTTCTAGACAAGACACAAAGTACGATGCACTACTCCTTTGTCATCAGTCTGATGTGCGTCTGAATGTTTTTTGTAGCGAAACTGTTTGTGGGCTTGAACTGTGTGATAAATCAGGTTGGTGCTTGAAGCTGGACTCGCATCTGAGAATCACTGCCTCTACAGCTAACATTAGACAGACTGAAATATTTTCTACTGCTTGGAGTAAACATGGCTCATTTTGAATACAAACTGTTTTCAAAGGCCTACTGCATACATTTTGAATGACTGGTAGTCTGGCATTTTTAGATTAGTCTGAATCATTTGGTTTTGGACAGACTGACGGTATTACAGCCCAAGAGCTGTAATTCTGTTGAATTTAAACTTTTGTAAACCAGACAAGCCACAAGGAACATGCTTAGTTTCACAGATTCATATTGTTATTTCAGATGACGCTTTTTTCTTGAAGCTGTTGTGCTGACTGATTTTGAGAATCAGATGCATCAATAGAATACGTGTAGTGATTACCCAACAAAAGAATTATCTGCAGAATCTGCAGTTTCCCTCAGCTTTATAGAGCTGTTCAGTTTCAGCTCATTGTTTCAATGACAATAATCTTCCTGCTTTGGTCTATTCTCACTGCTGTCATAGTGTTGTTGTTTTTTGGGCAGAGCAGGCAGCTTTTTTCAGCTTAAAAGCTCAAAAATCCACCAGTACACCACCAGTTCCAGCAGACAGAAGTGGATCATTAAACAGCTAAGTTTACATATTGTTCCCACAGGAATTATTGAAGAGTTAAAAACAGAGCTAAGCCCGAGTGAATATTGGTCTGAATTCAATCAAGTGAGCTCAAACACAAATTCATTATATGAGAATACCGCCCCACAACTGCTGCATAAATAAGCAACTATTTACTAGCAGGTTTACTATCTAAAAAGGTGACACTCTGCCTCTTCCGCTCATGTTTTGTTGAATAATGGACATAAAAGTTTTTTTTGCAGTTATGTCCATAAAGGTGTTTTGTGATATCACAGTGAGCTTTCACCAAAATGTAAGCAGTTCGTCTTTGATAAAGAAAGAGAACGTTTCTGTGTTTTTGGTGTTTTTGGTGTTTTACCATTTGTCATTAGTTGAAAAGCTCAGAAAGACACACAAAATAGTTAAAAGATGAGTGCATATTTGATTTTTAGGCACTGTGTGACCAGAAATACAACTCCAATATATTGCATTGCATCTACTAGATGTACTAACGTCTTCACAGTATCAACTTTTCAAAGTATATTAGCGTTTACAGTTTCTTTGGCCATCCCAAATAATCAGTTCATGCTCAAAATATTGCCAAAAACATACAAAATCTCTAGTATGATGAGACAATGAGAGAACAATGATCTTGTCAGGCATAGTAAAAGTAACAAAATTAGGGAAAAACCACAATAAAAGCTTAACAGTAAGAAACCTCACAGGTCTGCTGACATTCCCCCTGCATAGTCCTTGACAATGTCCTTGGAGGAAGTTATTTAGATTTCTAAAGAATATCCTGCCACTGGCAATGACAGTTTGGGGGATTTTAACAGGATGTAAAGGGCGGTTTTCGTACATGTGAGTGAAGCTCATTGCATATAAATCAAGTGAGACTGTCAAATATGTGTACGGCATGAGAAGTGCGATTTTGATCTTTTCCGGTTTAAGAGTAAAAGCTGCACGTCTGCCTTTTTAAAGAATTAAGATGGTAATGGAGATCAAGACTCTAATCTTTCTGCCATGACACATGAGGATCATTTTCACTGACAGAGTGAAGCTGCACCTACTTGACTCCTCCAAAAAAGTTTCTATCCGAAACAACTGGACAGCGCTCTTCCCTACTCCTACTCAGTTTGTCGTTCCAGGTCTTTCAACATCTGCTAACCTATTCTGAGCCGAGCAGCTGCTGTACTTTGACC
>VUQJ01000924.1:0-16013 GCA_015108635.1 Andinoacara biseriatus
CTTCTTTATCCCTTTTCTGGCCATGAGAGTTATTACACAAACCTCTGACATGCTTTAATAAGAAAAAGCCATACACCAAAGGTGGCAGCCTTGGAACCCATTGACTAGCCTGCTCACTTACTCTCCGGGCAAAATGGACAAAAGTAAATACGTCCACGCGTCCCCATGCAGATTTGTCAGAGGAGAATTTAGATTACAATGCACAAACTACACGTGTCCCAGGCGGTGGACTACGAAGTATAATAGGAATAGCTACTTGGCAGCTGTTCGTGCCCAGGCTATCAAGACCTAACAAACCACAGCTTCATATTCAGTAGGTGGATTTGAGAGTGGTGTCAATGTTCTCATCTAAATCTAAAAATTTCTTAAGTTGTCAAACTATTGCTACAACATTTAAACTGTACACAAACGTTTGCCGTAAATAAAAGAAACATGCCCACACACTCTCTCTCTCTAATATAGGCAAACAAACACTCAGAAAACAGCATACTCACCCAGAGTTCTGGACATTACTGGCAGGGCTGAACTCAGAACCAGGATGGAGACACAGCACCCGATGATCTACAAATAAGACCAAATAGTCAAACCTCAGATTTCAGATCACTCAACACAAAACGTGCAGTTTTTGAGTGCAAGCGTGTGAGATGGACAAGCACCCATTGCATCAACAGTTTTAGCTGTGATGTGCCCACACGTATACACACCACTTGATGTTAAATTGGTTCCACATATTATACAATTAGTACCTCTGAAGTTGCTCATTACGAGGTTCCCTCTATTGTCCTTTCAAGTCCTTTCACTGAAGCGTCATGGCTAGTTAACAAGCTTCACCACTCCCAAACTCATTACCAAGTGAATAGTTGCCACTATAGGCTGCACAGAGCACACATCCTCCATCCCCACCCCAACCCCCAAAAAACTCACTCTCCCTCTGATGTACAAGAAAAGAGCTTGCAGTTTGCCGGTGTTTACGCAACCCACAAACAAATATTGAACAGATCAACTAAGGCCATTGAAGGGACCTGAGGAAAACATTAGCGAGCAGGAGGACCAGAGTGGGCAGGAAGGCAGGAGCAATGGAGGGAAAAACAAAAAGGGAGAGAGGAAACAGATGAAACACAGGAGGAGGAAAACACATCAGCACCTTAGGAGCAATTTCATCACCCTTGCCCCCACTTCACCCCACTCCCTGCCTTTCTATCCCATCATTACCGTTGTCATGGTTGTGTCATCCTTCCTGGGAGTGAGTCCCTCAAAGACGCGCAGGCTGTAGAAGCCAACGACAGAAGACACCATCAAGTAGCTGTTCAACAAATCAATCAAGGAGCAAAAACACTTTGCTGCTAGTAAAAAGCAGCTTTTCTTTTAGTCATCTTTTTATGTGTCAAAGCTGAACCTTTTCAACTATGATAAAAGGTGATGAAATGACATAACATGTTTTCCGGAAGGTGTCCGGCTTAACTATGTCCTGGGTAAACAAAGCTGCCTTGACAATGTTGCTCTTGGCCATGGAGCATGTTAACTCTGGCCACTGACAAAAGGGAGGTCACTGAAAGGATACAACATGAGGACGATCTCCAGCACTGCCTGAGCCACACCAAATGTGGACAAAGAGGTGTTCCCAATGCCTCGATCCTGAAAGGGAGAGACAAACAGGAAAACAGGAATATTGAACATCTTACACTAGTCTTCACACTAAACAGATCACAAATAAAAAACAAAACAGGAAATGACAACACTTGGTGTTGTGTGCAACTGCAGACACAAGCAATTACAGAGGACCTGGAAAGTAAGTAAGTGGTGCACGAAGAATTTCCCCACTTGAGAAAGACAGAATCAAATTGGTTAAGTAATGAATGGAACAAGTTGAAAGAGGCTCTTTGCAAATCACTGTCGATCATACAATATGTGAACAGGTGTTCAAACAAAAACGGCACATTGCTTACGGTAAGAAGAGTATACAGGCTGACAGCATGCCAAAAACAGAAAAACAACTAAACAAATCCTTTAGCAAATACACTTGGCGAAACCCCTCACCCATCCTCACCCCACAACCCCTAAGGCCTTTTGAAAGTGGAGCAGGAAAAAGACATACATCGACATACGCTGCACATACCAAACATCTGTGTTGTCAAATGCCAAATATTTGCTTTTTTCGGACTTGGCACCAAAGCTAATCCTCCAAAGGATTTGTGCATTGAATGGGGCATCTACAGTACTTTACACAAAGTTACTTAAATCCCCCTCAAAGCATTTGCTGCAAACTCTAATTCTTATAGGTAGTCACATGAGAAACAAGCATACCTGATTATAACTGCAGCATAAAACCAGCCCTTTTTTTATTCTATTGTTATTCATGTTTGTTGTTGTATTTTATTTCTTCTTTCCTACTTTAAGTGTTCAGATCTTGATTTGTTTTGTAAAATAGTCTGCAGAAAAAAGGAAAGCCTGGCAGGTTGTTTCATGCCTTTTTATGCAACTGTCATCTCTGTGAGCTTACTGCAGAGCCATGGTGCAGTGCCCCCTCTCTCTTACACAGAGAATTAGCAGCATTAGCAGACAGAATCTGATGTCATTTATTAATGGATAGAGGGTGGGCACGCATTAAGATGGCGCGTGCACTCGTAATAAGCATGTATGTGTGCACACAGGATACCTAGCTTCTACTGTACACCTCCTTTCCACTCATCTTTTCATTCCAGTAGCAGAGAAAGTGACTGATTGTGTGGGGTATCTCAAAGAGAGATGAGAAGGGTCCCTACAGGGGAGGGTCTACGTTTCCTGCTACAGGTCAATCAACACCCACTGCACTTTAAGCGTTGGCGTATATGACCTGTGCACTGATGAGTTTGTCAGCATCTGTCTTTGTAATCACATATAAATCTATGCCTCACATTCTTACTTTCTGGTACCTTTTTAAGAACAACATAGAAATGATTAACATATTTCATTTTTCATGAACTGATGTTCACATTTTCAGATAAATTGATGGCAAATAGAAAAGGAAAAAGGGGATCATGATATGGAAGTCAAGTGGTTAAATAGGAGCTACATGTAAAGGATATTTGAGCTTGCCTGTGCTCCCTGGGCCAATGTGAGTTCTCTATAGGTACTGGCTTCCTCCCACAGTGCAAAGACATGCATGTTAGCTTAACTGGTGATTCCAAATTGGCTGTACATGTGCATGTAAGTGTGAACTGTTGTCTGTCTAATGGATTGGCCGTGTGGCAGACTGGCGACCTGTCCTGAGGTGTACCCCACCTCTTGCCCTATTACAGCTGGAATAGGCTCCAGCACCCCTGTGACCCTGAACTGGATAGGCAGAAGATGATGGATGGAAGAATGGATAGATACAGGTCTGTGTGCATTTCGGCAAGGGCAACTTTAGTGAGGTGAAAATTGCTGTCTAGTCACACTAATTGCCTGTTTTGCAAAATACAGTGTCAAGTGTAGTGTGCACCAAAAAGAAGGGCCTGCAGTAACAGTTTAATTGGTGCCTCTAAGTGCTTGTTCATAAAGCTGTAAAACCCTCGGTCCTATGACAGATGTAGGGCCAACTTCTCATCTCTATCCACCTGCATTTCCTCCCTGCTTTTCATCCTTTTCTTTCCTTGCTTCTTGTTATCCGTCTCTACACCCATCCACTGCCCTGTAAAGCTGAGCAGAACACTGCTCAGTATGCTAAAGGACTACAGCAGGATGCTTAGCTAGAAGGGAAGACAAACACTGACAGGGCACTTCTATTGTGCTCTCCTCCCATAACAATCAGGGCCTCATTTGACTTTCCCACACTCTGAGTATCTCTTGCTCTGGCAGTACCTTGTCGAGATGTCAAACCTCTCTCTCCCCCTTTATATCACATTGTCTCCCCTATCCTTATCTTTTTCCAGACAGAGGGCAGAGGGAATTTCTGTGCCAGAGGGGCACAGTCTGAGAGTTAGAGGATAGGGTTAAAGAAGCGTGATAGATGATATATCAGTATTGATTGTTTTAGGAAGATGAGATGGCCCCTCCTGCTCATAGTTTTGTGAGATCAGAGGTGTGGCATCCATCCAGCTCAACAAACGCATAAACCATTTAGTGAGGCCACACTGTCAGGGAGGACAGCTTCAAGCTACATGACAAGTGTAATTTGGGGGATTTTCTGCAATGTGTCATGCCAAAGAAAACATCTCTGCTCAATAAAATAATTGGAACGTCGAGGGCAGCTCTGTCAGTTGCCCGCGAGACGCAAAATGAAATGAGGGAGAAATAGGATACATTATGTTGCCCCTTTTCAGACATGAATGCAACCACAAACGCACACACAATGCAAGCACACACATGCACGCACCTCTGTCACTGCAGATGAGATGAGATACAGAGAGCTTAAAACACATTGCATGTTAGGCGGAGATGAGAATCTCAGAGCTATTTCACAATTGGTTAGTCTGCTTCACAGTAAGAGCCCTTCACTTGGCCCTGTCTGCCTTTGCAGAAGGGAGGAAAAGCAGCTTATTCACCCACTGAGGGCAGGAGACACATAGCAAGCTCATTGAATCTGCACACTGCTGTGAAATGACTTTGAATGAGCTTCCAAAACAAAACCAGAGGCACAAGGTTGAAGCCTGATTAACATCTGGTCGAGCCTTTTCTTCCACCATGCACCTGAGCATATCCGGAATTTGATTTATGTCTCCGCCAGGGACACGGCAGGTCTGATAGGCAAGCCATTCAGCAGTTTACATTCTAGGTGTGTGATGGTGTGAATGCAAAAGCCACGTTAGACACAAAGCTTACTGTGGATCCCTTGGGCATGGCAGTCTCATCTACTAGAAGATAGAGGATGTTCAGAGCCACCAGAAGAACAGAGATTGTCTGCAGACAGAGAGGAAGACAAAGATTTGTTCACACATGGTATAATTATAAAAAGATTGATCAAATCCTCCAAGTATCCGGCATCATGATATAATTGAATGCATAATAACCATCTTGTGATTGTAAACTGTGCCAAAATTGAGCTTCTTAAAACCTAAACAATTTGGGGGCTGTTTGATGCACGTGCCGTGCCTTGCACATGGCCTTACTACCTTATCTAAGAGTATCAGACGACATAAACAGTATTCCCACACTGTAATTTATTTAAAATCACTGTTGTTGCAGGTCGGTATTCAGCATTGTCTTAAAACATCCATTAAACAAAAGTAGTTTCCCCACCCAGACTCTGTGGGAAAAGATGGATTTCGAGGTACAGTGTTAGTCCCAATGGCCACCAGCCAGGCTGTACACGCCGTGAGTAAACAGTTTGTGCTTAATGATAGGTCATTCTTAACACTCACCGTTCCTGTGAGCAGGATCAGCATCACTATGGGATACAACAAGTTCTTCTCCCAGCCTGATGCTTTCTTTCTTCTCTCTGTGAGGACATGAGAGTGCAACAAAGAATGAGATCATTTATTTTAAGAAATGCATGTATGATGAACTAAACTCCTCCATTACACTTTCCATTACATGTTAATTAATCACTTCATCAAAGACAACTACTGAAACCACAAGCCCTCTGGCTTTATTTACAGGGTTTGTACCACTTTGTTCAATAAAACATATCGTGAGTGTGTGGATCAAGCACAATCTCACCTCTCATCGCAACCACCCCACCTCCAGGTAATATACATTTCATAACCTTCAAAAATTACACTCTTCCTCTGTAATTAGCCACAATCATCATTGCCTTAATTAGTGGAAACAATAATAACTCCTGGATGAAAAGAGATGCTACAAAATTAATTTTAAGATTTATATTTTGGAGAAAACGCATGCATGTGGTGTGCAACTAATATATCACATTCTTCTAAGCCAGATGAAGCATTTGGGCTTTACATCTACCTCGTATTTCAACGGCTCAGTAGTCATGTTTGTAGACTCTGCTGACAGCCCGTTGACCACATGCACTATGTCTTCCAGACATCAACTGTCCTCTTACAATGTGTATGTGACTGCCCTTTAGTATTTGCAATATTGACTTCTTTCTCCATTTCCAACCTTGTTACTCCTCCTTATTCTCAAAGTGCATCCACCCTGCCTGCCCAAGAAGTTTGCCAAGTGCACTTTATATGCACCATCCTTCTAAATTAATGACATCACTAAAAGGCTCGGTACAATATAAAGTTTGCATCTTGTCCAATATCCTAAGTGCCTTTGTGCTCTCCTACCCCCCCTACCCTGATCCCCAAAAGGCTCAGGCTTCATTTATAATATCCTAAAATGGATAGGAAATTATCAGGCACTTCTGGTCCAAGTCCAAATTAAGAAATTAAGGCAGATGAAGAGAAAGCGGCTGCCTGTCAGCAATATGTAAAAAGCTAAGCTAACGTCTGTGCCATACATTTCCATGGCAATTCAAGGTCTAAAGCCAAAATATATTTTGGCCCCTGATGCATTACACAAAAGCAATAATAAACTCAATTTATACAGAATGCTCAAAAACAAAGTTAAGAACCAGAAATTCAGACATTAAACAATAGACACAATTATAGTAAAATTAAAGAAAGTTAAAGCAACAACAAGCTACAGATGCAGAACAGCAAATGAGAAATAATGCATATCAATTATAGAAGAAAAACAGAAAGAAACAAGTGATCACATACACATACTTACCTAATTTATTCCTCTGATTTCTAATATTGTCCAAATCTTTGTTGAGCTGATGAGCAAAGCTTCCTCGGGTATAAGGGTATGTGGAAGACCCTGTGAAAATAAAAGCATCCAAAATGTCTGAAATGTGCTGTATAAGCACATGTTGTGCAGGAATGCAACCTCCAGTTACTATTAGTGTCAATTTATCTGCCCTCTTTTTTTAATATATATAGACAAGACTCTTGCTTTGGCTTTTCAATGGTGCAAAACTCAAAAATATTTCATGTCAAAGATGACAAAAAATGTTGTCCCGTGTGAAAAGCCTGGTCTGGTGAAATGTTTGGTTAAATAACTCAAAGGATTAAATCAGCAATAAAAACCAACTAATAGATTTCTGCTACAACTATAATGATGTTTAAAGAGACAAGCTCCACTTTCTGTCACACTTTATCTTTCAAATCACTTCAAGTTGGAAAACAACAATATTTTTTTAGACTTCTCTTACATACTTAAATAGACTGAGAGGATGTTAAACTCTCCCTGTAGTCATCCTACCTCAGCATATGGTATTTGACTTGTCTTTATTAAGCAATCCCATCAAAACAAGTAATCCTGCACAGAACATAACAATGTGATCTCAAACAAGTAAAAATAATCTCTTGTGTCAGGAGCTGTCTAGCACATGCTACAACTGGTTGAGTGGGCTGGATAAGACAGCAAGGGATTCTCCAGGAAAACCACAAGGCCAGCTCATTTAAGTCTAATTTATCTATTTTACTCTGTTTTCCTTCCAGATTGATGCACTATCCCAGAGGCCCCTCAAAGCCAAAGTGGAAGAGTATCCATTTGCATCCCCTGGGGTGATTGGCAGATCAAGACCAATTAGTTCAATGTTACACCGTTACTAGCGTGCAATAAAAATACCATCTTTCATCTTTGTTACAGGAGTGAAGGACCAATCACTTTGATCAGACCTTCTTCTTCCCTCTGTTATTATGTCACACCCTGTCTGGATGGCTCTAAGTAGGTAAAGGAGGTGAGAAAGACACAGAGGTGGAGCGTTAAACAGTCTCTGCCCGTCTCAGGATCTGAACAAGGGAAAGTTTGAACCCTCCAAGCAAATACATTCACAACACAACAGGAAATGTCATGGATAGTTCAACAGCACTTTTCTCCAGAGACAAACTGAACACTACCCTCAGGGTAGCCAAATCTCTTCAGCCGCACTTCGTATTTTAACAAGGCCTGACGTATCACCAGCGCAGATAAATCTTGAGGGAAAAAAAAAAGTAACATCCACAAAACAATACTTCAAACTGAAAACCAAGGACGATATAAAAACTTATTCAAAGCCGAGAAAAGAAAATGGTGAGATTTTCAACTGCAGTATCGCCAATGACATCACTCCAAACTGAAGTTATATCGTTCTACTCCTTCTGCTGGCAGCGTCAAGTAAACGACTGAGTTACAGCAAGGCAGAGATGCTGAGTGGGGCTTCTGGCAGCCAGGAAGGCCCAGAGTAATTCAACATATCCTCTCCAACCTTCTCCACAGTCAAAAAATTACGTCATCCACAAATATGCTAAACACCATGCTGAGACAACAGAGGCACTGGCAAGGTCATTGTGCCGCATAGCATCTGGACGAGTGCTCTGTTGCTCTGTTTTCAGCGCATCAGGGTCGTGAGAGGGCAGTCTGTACAAGTGTGTGCATCACATTGCCTGTACTGCAGTATATTTATGTGTGTCTACTGCTGTTTAACATATTCTATTCTTAGCTATGAAACTATTGGAAACTCTTGCGAGCACAAAATACAAGTTTTTTTCCCCCAGCATCTCATGTATCTGCATCGCATGCATCTGTCATGTTCATGGAGATCCACACCAATCACACACATTTCTATCTGTCTATCCCGATACTTCAACTTTTACATCTGTCAATATGATGCACAGTTTGGGATCATGTAGCAACAGAAGAGGAGGGCTTGCTGTGGAACTTAAAACAGGATTAAGTTACCTTCTGTAACTGAAGCAATGCAATCAATAGTGTCAACAGGATATTTTATATTTACTGCGGCGCTCCCACACCATTAAAAACAAAAAAACCTTGTTCTGTTAATAAGGTCAGGCTTGGGACCGATACTGTCACACTGTATTAAATGAGATCATGAATACCAAAAATTATTTGGTGCACCATTAGTCTTACTTACTTGAACCTAGGTTCAGACTGGGGATGTAAACAAGCAGCCACCACTGTGCTTTGCTTTTGAAGCAATGTTGATGGATCTGAAGTTTTGACTTCTATTTCTGAGGTCTAAGAAATCTATTGTGAAAGAACACTGTGCAAAATATTTATACAGGAATTAAGACGTAAAGACCACTGTGATTTCTGCTTTAATAATATGGTGTAATGATAAAGCAGGTTTCTTGCAGCATTTTGTTATTGCTTGTAAAAAGTGTTTTTTGTAAGCACTGGCATTTTATCTCAACATTCTCTAAATATTTGACTCGTTAGGTTTTTTTATGCTCTTCACAAGAAAAGCAGCAACACACTGCTAATGAGCCAGTTTAAATCACAATGTACTGATCAACAACACATAAACTACCAACATGTCATTACAAATGGGCAATTTCATGCCACAGGAGGACAACAAAGGACCAGACATGTAAATAAACATGAATGCATCAACTGATTACGCTCAACAGTCCACATCTACAGACACAAACTTTGTAAGAGGATAATTTATTAGAGACGCTTGATGCAAAGCGGGCACAGGCGAAGCAAGAAGACAACATTGCTCGTCTCTGGAGTGTGTCCTGTGAACTGTTCCTGACCTGCTTTCCACTTAATGCCCTGAGCAGATCAAAGGAACAACACTCTGATGTTCAGTTCCACCTATGTATGACCATCAACAATGAATATCTGCATGAGCACATACTTGCTTGCGTACTGTATCTGCATAAAAAGCAGCATAAACAAAGGTTTAAAATCCCCTCTCTCTTGAATTCCCACCTTTCTAACAGACAAAAATGATCTGCAGCTTGTCTTCAGTACACAAACGGGGATGTTGACCACTGTTATTTTTTATTTTTTTATTTTTTTTTTCCTCACTGCAACTTGTAAAGATCAAACAGCCCTGGAGACGATAAGGAACAGATTACAATTATTCTATCAGTTAGTTCAAAGCAGGGCAGGGTGGAATGAGCTCTAAGAAACCGTACGCATTGATGGCAGTCTATGGAGGTGGCCGGCATAGCATTCAAAAACATGCGTTATCAAGGAGGGATCTCGCTTACCTCCCTGGTTTGAAAGGACACTCCTTTCAGTTCATTGACTCACATCTGTACACTTGGTTGCGTGCTTGAGTTAATATTAAAGTAGGTTTTGGAAACTGTCCGAAATACTTCCTGCTTTTTTGAGATTATTTAACGTCAGATGAGGAATTTGGGAGCACAGAGAGTTAGACGTGAAACGGAAATGCAGGCAAAAAAAAAAAAATCTTCACCATTCCTGAACACTTCAAACCTTCCCTAAAGAGCAGCACAAGGCTCCTGGTATCCTTTCAGAACTCACTTAAAAGTTATGACTCTTTAGTCCACAGCACCAAACCCATTTGTGAAAAATGTCATTTCCATCCCATTAAACAGGCTGCCATTTGAGGCCTGACATTAAATATGGCAATCATTTCACCAATAATGGCAGCAGGAGTGGATTTTCTGTAGTGGATTCTTGGGAAAAACTTCCTAAAAAAAAATATGGTCCTTGCCATGGTGGCTGCTTTGACCTTTAGCAGAAAGTTATGAGAGTAAGGCGGTGTCAGGGAAAAACCAGTGACAAGTGTGTGTGTGTGTGTGTGTCTAGCTGAATTTTCAATGTTAATTGATTCCAGCGTGGCCTACTCCATCACACCCAATAGGGCAGTCAACCCCTCCCCTCCCCTATAATGTGCCAACACGTCTCCCACAGACATACCGTTTAATCTCCTCTGAAGGGCTTCCTCCTGCAAATGGATGCAGTAAATCTGCTCATCCAGGTCCTCAAGGATCTAAAGGGGAGGGAGCAGAGTAGGAAGAGATGAAATGGGTTATAATTAGGCCTGAAGTGGGATTGGAGCAGTGGCAGATGGGAAGATGAGTTGGTGATGTATTTGTAGTCCTCTGTCATGCTTTTAAAATGCTAAGTGAGACATCTTTTGGAGCAGAAGCGTAAAGAAGTTCAGCGTTTGACTCAGATCTGTTAAAGTTAAAGCCTTCTAGTCTTCTATAGAAAATTGTTTTAAAAATCTGAATTACAACTGTTTAATAAATTGTTTTCCATTGACTACTAAAGTATATGTATACAAAGACTTCATCCAAATGGTTACTTACTGTTGGCTTCACTAGTAACTGGCCCATGACAGTGAACATCCTGGACAGCCCCACCGGAGTGCACACTACACAGGACACAAAACAGTGTGTTGAGCTTGTTCAAATACAATAAAGCCAAGTTTTCCACCTATAGAACCTGGAACCTTTAGTCCAAAAAACTTCTCTGAGGAAGTACAAAAAGTATCCTTCAGAGAGTTCATTGTCTATGTATCCACCCTGATCTGAAGATGTGAAAATTAAACAAATTAGTCCACAGATGTAAAGAAAAGGCGTTGTTTTTGAAAGTAATTTGTGTCTCTGATTATACAGCAACACAAAACAACTGACACTAAAAAAAAATTCTACTATAGGAACTTTCTCCATGGAGTACGAACTTGGGGAGGAACTTGTGTTCTCACCTCAGGATCTATATTAAGTTCTTTTTAATGGCCACCAGTGAGCAACTCTCGTGGTTGCTAAAAGACTTCTGGTTGATAACAAATCTGAGAAAATTGCCCTCAGCTTCTCTTGTCTGTGACCTCAGTAAACACTTTCCTGGGTTCAGTCACTAGTTTTGGCTCATAATGAATGAAACATGGTCATTCTAGGAGGCAGTGTATCACCATCAAATGCATAATGTCAATCTCTTCTCTAATTATAATGTTTGCAGTGTTGCTTGTCCCTCGCTATATTTGACCATGGCATTGTAGAATTCTCTATGGACCAGAAGTGGAGTGAAGAACACACAACTGTCACTTTTTCACATAGTAAAATTGCCTAGCCTATATAGGTGTTGAGACTATGGCAGAAATGCAGAGCCTGGAGGTTTTCTTATTCACTTAGAAAAGTTCCTGGGACTAAATGTTTTAGCTACTTTGGGTGGAAATGCAGATCATATAGATATATATTCTATTTACTTCAGTGTCCAACAGGATGAAAATACTCACTTAGTAAAAGGAGTCCTCCCATCAGAGATATACAGGAATAGAGGTATGGTAGGTAGAACTCCCAAAGATCTACATAAAAATATATACTTTCAGTAAAACTGGAACTTAGGAAGAGTTCAATGTTTTGGTCAATTGGGAAGGGATTCAAAAAGGTGTGTGTTCATTTGAGTTTTAGGTGGTAGCAATCTGATTTCCTTCCTAAACAAACCATCTTGCAGCTTGAGATTTATAGAAAATACACTGTAAGAGTGGTTAATCCCAAAATTGGTCCTTTGGGAAAAAACAAACAAACAAGGGATTTATCATTACAAATGATGCAGAACACTTCAAAAACATACCGTAGAGTGACTCCATACTGGCTGCATCATTATCAATGAGGGCTGATGCCACCCACACAATTCCAAGAATGAGCAATGCCAGGAGAAAGAGCATCACAAACGTCTCCAAAATGCGTGCCTTAATGCCCTGACAGAAGGAAAAAAAAGTACACATATGAGAAAATGATTTAAAAGAAAATGATACAGTTGAAATCATAATTACAATTATGATAAGGTTACATTATTAACAATGTCCAATTTTTAGCTTCACATGAACACTGAAACTATTGTGTAGTAAATAGTGTCCATTTTAACACATAGACCCCAAATTCCACACACATGCTTACTAAATATTTCTTGGGATGCTGTGTGTTAGTTTGTGAGCAGAAAAGCACATGAACGTGTCTGAGAGTTGACAGAGTGCTGCCACTTAGAGTGAAAACGTGACCATTAAAGTCAAAAAGATAGCAAACATATCAGGAAAAACATCATAACATAATTTGCTACAAAATTTGGGGGAAACAAGTGTCAAATCTGTCAAACATGGTCTTGGTTCTATTATGGCCTGGGTATAAAGACAACGCAATCGGCACATTGGCGTTTGATGCCGTTGTTCTCGGGAGCAACAGGATTAATGCAGAGGTGCGAAGAAACCTTTGGTGTGCTCAGATTCAACTAAAAACATCAATTGATCTATGGACGATATTTCAAAAATCAGCTTTACTCCACCTTCTGAGGGCCAGACTAAAACCAGGGAGCTCAGAAAACAACGAGAGCTGAATGTGGCTGGACTAAAGTAAACAACTTGTGTCTACAGATTCAAGATTTCAAAAGGTCATTAAAAACAAAGGATTAAACATAATATTCAACATGATGATATGTTTGACTTCATATGTATTTGCACACTTTATTTGGAACCCCTAAACTACAAATACCACGTGGTACTGTATCATCCACATATTTCTGATGATTTTGATGTAGGCCTTCTCTAAATCAAGCCAAAACTTTGTATGGTATTCAGTAGCTTGGTAAATGGTAAATGGACTAGCTCTTATATAGCGCTTTTCTACTCTGTCGGAGCACTCAAAGCGCTTATATAGCTTAAGAAGAAGACCTGTAAAGTACATGTGTATAACTGTTCAAATACTTGGTATGGTCAGGAATGGACATTAAAAAGGGGCAAGAAGTGCTGAAACCTACATTTCATATCTAAACACCAAACATGATTTATTTTACAAGAAATCACCCTTCCACCCCTCCTCCTTCACTTAAACAGCATCATTTCCATTCACAGCACACAAACATAACATAAACGCTTCCATCTACTCCTCTGTAAAACAGCTCTTTTATATACACATATTGTGGTCTATAAAATGGGTCCAACTGGGGCTGGTGGTGGTAGAGGTAAAATTAAAAAGAGGAGGAGGGCTGTGGTGTTGCAAGGAGCATGAAGCCTGACAGGGTCAGCTACTGTCTGCGATCAAGAGCAGACCTCCCATCTGGGGCTGATTAGGAGCTGCCTTAGCACCACAGTTGTGTCCCAGGCTGAGCAGAGGAGAGGGTTTTGGGGTAATTTGGGTTTTCCGGGTCACAAACTGCTGAGTGGTTAATAAAGTCCTCCTGTACCTGTTCACACAGTTTCCATAACCTCCCACCGCTGCTGGAGAGCTGAGCTGTCTAGCACTGTAAGATAGATTGCTGCTCTCATACACGTCAGCTTAGGCTACTGGCCATCGGATAACAAGGGCTCTCTGCTTTTCGAGCGTTGTTTAAATTGGGTACATATGAGTAATTTGTTACCAGCTAACATAATGGCTGTGTGGCTGCTGTTCAATATTTGTCAACAGGTACATGGAAGTACATAAATCATAATGAAGCCTCTATAAAGTGTGGAAATGGTTTTAATTCTTGAGATTAAAGAAAAGGGTGCTTAGTTATTAGTTCCTCAACACAGTTCTCAGCCACCTGTCCTTCAGCATCTGCAGTTTAAAGTTGGAGCACTTTAACCCACTCTGAAGCTCTCTTACAGTGTGCCTTTGTGCAAGTATGCATTAGTCACATAATCAATATTTTTATTTAATATTTAATAAATGTAATGGCCACACATTGTTACCATAGGTTGGTAAGAATGTGTGGGCATTACAGTACCTACATTACAGTACCTACTTACTATAATAATGTAAGAATTAAGCCTTTTTTTCTCAGATTTTATTCATTTTCTGTGGTGAAAATCCCCTGTAGCATCCTTCTGCTATCACTGAGCAATGACTCCCGCTTTTGCCTTCTCTTAGGGTATTATTCTGGAAAAGCCTCTGGAGTGAGAGTAGAATTTTCTAGACAGGGAAATGGGCAGGGTCTGGAGTGCCTCAGTGTGGCTGTGGTGGACACTGCAGCCATTTGCCAGGTAATGTTAAAGGGGGTGGGACCTTCAGTCAGCATGAAATAAGTGCTATGGAAAAATACAAAAAATTAATAGACATCATGGTGGTCACATATTGTAAGTGAGCCATGTATGCCTTTCTGTTCTGATATTTAACAATTAATTAATCACTCAATTCAAATTCACAGACTACAATTACAGCCACAATATGACACAGGCTCACATTTTGCTGACCATCTAATGCTCAGTGTCTGTGTACATTAAATGGATGTTGTGATCAGGCATCTCACAGCTCAGCTCAACTGTGCAGTGGGGAAAAACACTAAACACTGCTGAATAGAAAAGAGGCAGAAGGGAGAAAATGGAAGAGAGAGACTGGTGGAGGAGAGGAGTCAACGTCTGAGCGCATCTCAATCCCCAGAGGTAAGAGAGGTGAGAGAGGAATGCTTTCAGGGACTTCAGCCACGTCCCCCACGCGTTCTCTTAAGGATGCATGAGAACAAGCAGAACCCACAGGCAGAACGTGAGTCCACTCAAGCACACCAGTCCACCTTAACAAGCTGTCCATGCCATGCTGAAGGTGTATTCCCTTTAGATAGGTCTCTCAATCATTCATAAGACTCAAATCATTACCCATTCAGATCATTTAGGGCAAAGGCAATGCCTGTCACCTCTCTTACTATCATCCCGGGTTCTTGCCCTGCAGGAAGAATGATCCACTGTGTCAGAAATGATTTGGCTGGTCAAGAGAATGAGGACACTGAAGTGACTGATCCAAATGGTTTCATTGATCCCTTTTCACGCATGGCGTTGCACAGTGGAAGTTCTGTTAATGCTCACTTATTCGTGCAAGGAAAATGTAGCCCTTTGCGCCTTTTCAAAAAAGATAACAAAAAAAAACCTGTGGTTTAAAAATAGGAAAATCCAACTAAGTCATCATCAGTGATCAAAGATGAGACTGTCAACTGGTGAAGGAAGGGAGGAAAAAAGAAAAAGACTGTGCCTTGGCATCTAGAGTGCCCGCTGAAAGTTTCTATTCTTGCCATTCTAAATGTGTAACTACCTCTAAATATAGCAGCTCTGAAATATTCAGCATCCCCCGATCCTCACATTGACATCGAGTGAGGGGCTGGTTAACTGCAGCTTTGCTTGTACAAGACTGGAGAGATTTCCAAGAAATGTGCGTAGTGGCAAGAGAGGAAAGCAATCACTTCATATGCGGCAGCAAACAAACATGCATGAATTTACACACACAGAGAAACGCACACATGATCAGACAAGCAAATCTTTCTCCCAATCCACCCAGTTACACAGAGCTACAGAGGGCCTGGAAATAGTTGTGTTCTGCAGACAAATTAAAGCCACGGTCTTTGATGATCTGTTTCCACTGATAAATTGAGCAAACGCC
>VUQJ01000924.1:47385-60425 GCA_015108635.1 Andinoacara biseriatus
ACATAATTTTTTTTTATTTGCGACCTCCCTGCACAATTATTTATAAAACAATACCTTTATAAGGACTGCATGCAACTTATATGGTTTTGAGGTATTTACAACAGCAGTTACAGCTTTAAAAAACAGTTACTGTATCAGTGTAGTTATTTCAAATCTAACTTGGACTGTCGGTGCATTAAAAGAAATAAAATAAAAATCACCACAAGGCTACTGTGCTGTTTAGTGAAATGGTCAGAGTGGGGAGCTTTTTGCTCTTTGCTTATTAAAATATTCACGTCACTTACAATGCATTTAAAAGCTGGAGTAAAGTGAAAGGTTTATCATTTATTTCTGCTCACTCATATAAAGGGATTTATTATTATTAATTAAGAAACCTGTGAGGGGGTCAAACATTGATATTAATGGAAATGTTAGACTTTGTGGTTACTGTGGGAACTGTGTCTGATTCTTAACCTGATAGTTTGTATATGTATAAAAACTAAAAAAAAAAAAGAAAAAAGAAAAAAAGGTGTCAGGTTAAGGAAGTACAGCGCAGACTGCGTTAGAAACAAAAATACCTCTGTACTGCAATAATGTATTCATCTACACAACATTAAAGTTCAATGAGTTTGTGTAAAACTCATTTGAGTATTTTTGAGAAAATACGTTTGAGTTAAAAAACTAAACTAAACTAAACATATATAGGACAAAGGAGCGGGAAATTGTTGTCCACGTGGGCTGGGGTTGAAATTCAGCCCGGGAGCTTGGTTTGGAGAGGCCGCGAGCGCCGCTGTGCTAAATTAGGTAAAAAAAATAAAAATAAAAATAAAAATTCTGATCACCAGCCGGTTCGGCCTGAAAACGACCGGCCGTTCGGGAAACCTCCCACACCCCTGGTTACCAGTAGAGGTGCAACTATCAATTATTTTAGTAATCGAGTATTCTATCGATTATTCCATCGATTAATCGAATAATTGGATAAGAAGTACTTTTTTTCATATTAACAGTTCATCTGCGTTTTTTAACTTCCACACTGCAGTGGATAGAGCAGCTAGAAAATTCTCTTTTCTTCACCTGTTGATCAGGTGGTTGATGAAGGACCTCCAGCTGTGTTAAAGGTTTATTAATGGTGGTTATAGGGGGAAAAAGCTTATTTTGGAGGCTAGAAAAGCTCTTACTTTCGCTCCACTTGAGCTCCGCCTCTTTGCCTGTTTGCGCTTGCGCAGACAAACTGCAGTAAAACATCTGCTGCTGCTGCTGTTGTGTTATCAGTGTTTATGTTGAAATACTGGGGACTGCAAGAGCTTATTGTTGTAATGCTTTGTCTTCACAAATATTCTCCCAAATACGTTTTTACACCAGATCTATATTTAGTCACTGATCAGGGATTAAGGTATAAAACATATTTTGATGGGGAAGGGCTTCTTCTGGTATCAAACGATCGCTAGTGCTAATAGTCGCGCTCGCTAACAACATGTCTAGTTATAGTGATCCACTCTGGGAGCTGAAGTAGAGAAAGAATTAACAGCTAACAGCACAGTGAGCACAACACACAAATACGGCAGGGAGCGGTGGAGCTGTGGAAAAACGTGTCAGCGAGGATCCACTCAGTGTTAAAGGGAATCCGTCTCAGCAACGGAGAACTTTTTAGGATCTGAGGAGTTTTTCTAATGCCTGAACCACACGCCAGTCCGGTAGGTGGCGGTAATGCAGCTCTAAGCTGGTTTGCCAACTGCCATTAAACCCGCAAGAAGAAGACGATAATTGTTACCAGTGCATAGATAAATGTTAAAAGTGAATAGATAATTGTTACCAGTGCTTAGATAATTGTTACCATAAAGGCTTAGGAATGAGTTTACTATTGGTCGGGACACATATTGGAAACCTAACAGATCGGTAAATACTCTGAGCAAAGCAGGGGCGGGCTGGGGTTGAAATTCAGTCCGGGAGCTGCACCACGAGCACTGCTGTGCTAAGTTGGGTAAAATAAAATACAATACAATAAAATAAAAATTCTGATCACCAGCGGGTTCGGCCTGGAAACGACAGACCGTTCGTGAAACCTCTCGATGGCCACCACGCCCTGGTCGCCGCTGTTAGTTTAAAGTTCTTTTCCTGTAACAAGAAGTCCACACACGAGGAATTCTGTTAAATGTGTAAGTGTACATTTGAGCTCAAATAATAATAACCAGGTCAGTGAAGTTTCCTGTGATTTTTAGCTTTCTCTACATCAGTGGTTAATCTCTAGCATTTTTTTTTTAATTTTTAAACTGATATAATAAATAAATATTTAACTCTTGGTTTCAGCTTTAATGATAACGTGGATAAGAAGTCCTGAAAGTATTTAGTTCTTTGATAAACAGTCTTTGATAAAACAATCAGTAAAAGACCATTGTAGTGTCATTTTCCACTGTACATATGCTCTTGTGCAAAAATCTTTTTTTTCTTCATGTATGCAAATGTATAACAACAAGACTAAGATAATTTCGATAATTAATTTAAAACCAAACACAAATAAACTGCAAACATGAAAACAATAAGAAAAGTGTTTTAGGGTTATTTATATTAATATTCTTGAAAACGAAACTTTTCAGTTTAGTTTTTATTGCATTATCTTTAGTCTTATTAATGATTAAAATACTGTGTACTGTGTAATACTCATCAGACAGTAATAATAAAACAAAATTAAAAAAAATCAAATCTTTATTTTGGTGTTACTGAAATCCAACAGAAAACAGAGCCCGTAAATCAACAAGCAATACAAACAGTATGACACAACAGAGAATAAAGGCAAACTGAGGCTTTAAAGACATGCAGAAACACTGAGCACTGATGGGGAATGAGACACAAATGGGGAACTAAACACACCTAAACTAAATCAGAACACCAGGTAAGAGAAGTAAAATTAAACAAAATGCACAAGAGACAAACAACTACCAAAATAAAACAGGAAATAAGCAAACACAGAGAAGGAGACTTGACAAGACACAAGAGAGACGGGATAATCAAAACAAGGAATATAAACAAACTAAAACCATCCTGGGTCAAAAAACCCAGGACCACATGATACACTGGCGTACTCCACCTTTCACCCTGTGACAGCTGGGATGGATTCCAGCCCCCTCAGTGACCCTGAATTGGATAAGTAGAAGAAAATGAATGGGTGGATGGATGATTTGAGGTATTGCAATACAAACACAACACTTGATGAAGGCAGTTGACTCACAGGCATGCAGGCATCCCAAATGAATAAGCATGTGCATCAATACCTCATCAGGCTGGTTTTGTTAACATACTAACACTGAGGATATTTCCCCATCCTCGTTTTGCCATCAGGTTGGAATGAGCTGCTTGATAAGGCTCGCTTAGGCAGTAACCTCTTTAAATCACTCCTTCAAACTTTTTTACTATTAAATCTTTTACCATGTAGCTATCAGCTTTCAGTTGTTTTGGTTATTATCTGCATTGCCTTCATCTTCTTCTTTGAGCTGCTCCCTTTAGTGATTTCCACAGCAGGTAATCTGCCTCCACCCCATCCTATCCTCTTCCATCATACCAACCCTTAGCATGTCCTCATTCACTACATCCATGAACCTTCTCCATGGTTTTCCTCTTTTCCTCCTGCCTGGAAGCTCCATATTCAACAGCCCCTGTCCAATACATCCACTATCCCTCCTCTACACATGTTCAAATCATCTCAGCTTTGGCTCTTTAACTTTGTCTCCAAAATGCTTAACCTGAACCCTCTGATCTACTCATTTCTAAATTTGTCCATTCTGGTCACACCCAATGAAAATCTCCTCCAGCTCTGCATCCTGTCTTTTTGTCAGTGCCACTGCCTTTAAACCAAACATCACTGCAGGTCTCACTACCATCTTGTAAACCTTTATTTCACTCTTGCTGCTAACCGTCTGTCACAAATTGCCCCCAAGACTTGTCTCCACCCACTCCACCCTGCCTGCACTCTCTTTTTCACCTCTCTTGTTTTCTGTCCATTACTTTATGTAAATTGCCTAATCTTAATTTTTTTAAATTAGTGTATATATTTGTCTTGCTTTTACTCCTTAGTCTACTTTTTAATAGTTTACTTTGATTACCTAAAATTGTTAGTTTTAGGTAACTGTAATAACCTTGATGAGTGTTTCCATTGCTTCAGAGGACCTTAACCTAAACATAATGTAAAAATCTAATCTGAACTCATCAGGTTAAACGTTAATGACGGGTTATTCGAGATTTTTTTGCCCTCAAAAATGTATACAGGTGCTCCCAAAATGCCAAAATTCAACTGAAAACACCCCTTCACAGTAGCCCCAGAACCTTCACAATGGCTCTAGTAGGAAGGCGGGTCTTAGAGCCGGTATTGGCAGACATTCTGTCCAATCAGTTGTCTCTTGCGGGAACCGGATGCAGGCTGCTCTCCAGTGTTGTGTTGATTTCTAGAGAGAACAGGAAAAGAAGACTTGACGTTTGGACAAACGTGAACAGCCTTCTCAGTGTTGTAGTGTCTGTTTCACTCCTTAACTCAAAAATCAAAGGTAAACGATTCATACGTTGCTGCTTTATGATTCTCAGATGTGTGTCCTTTAAGAAAGAAAGAATGTCAAAAAGGACACGCGGGTAGGAAGAGACACCCCCCCCCGGAAAGTTAGCCTGCCTCAGCGTTTAGCTGCCCTGCTAGTTAGCTGCAATGCTAACGTCAACAAAATCATGCTGCTTGTACAGACGTACTCCTTACTCCGACATGTCATGAATAAATGAATCGTAATATGATTTTTCAGTGTTGGGGTCGGTTACAGGACACAGTCTTATTAAAGTCCTTGAGAGCTGCTGAGTCATTAGCTAGCTAAGTTAACCGGTTAGCTAACTATTGTTGCATCCTGAATATCTGGTTGAACTTCACCTCCTCTTGTGTTGCTGTTCAACAGTTGTCCGAATTAGTTGTTCATAGCTTTTTAATTTTGCTACTGAAAAGATAACCAGCAAACGTTCCTGTGTATTGTCGTGGTTGGAGAATCTGTTTGCCGAAGTTAAATGTTTATAAGTTGGAGTCAAGTCATCACGATTGGGTCTCTTTCATTTTCTCTTTCAGAAATTCAAGTTAATCTTTGAGTCAATCAGTCCATGGGAAAAATCTAACAATGTTTAGCTTTGAGGGCGATTTCAAGACAAGACCCAAGGTATCCCTTGGAGGAGCGAGTAAAAAAGTAAGTGTCAATTCACAAGTTACAACGTATCTGCTGCCATAAACAAACCATATTTCAATGCCCCCAAACACAAATATCAATTCTTAACAGAAAAGATTAAAGTATGTTGTTGTGTAAAGTTTTTATATTTGTCTCTTCTGCTTTTCAGGAGGAGAAAGCATCACTGTTGCACCGCACTCAAGAAGAAAGACGGAAAAGAGAGGTAATGTTTTTCCCCTGTGTCCTTTGCTTGCACCCTTTAAAGTTTTGCAGCTCGTGTTATTTGCATGTCAGTTGGAATATAAAGGAAACAGACTTACGGTGAATATTCTGAATATTATTCAATGGATTTGAGGTCAGTGGTGGGGTCCACAGTTTTATCCAGCTCAGTCTCATAGCAAAACGTAAAATATTCATGAAAAAATAATGTATTTGTAAACATAAATGTCATGTTTCTTTGTGACAGTCAGCATGACTTTGACACTAACATACACTGCTGTGAAAATGTACTTGCCCCCTTTCTGAGTTCCTCTTTTTTTTTTGTCTTTGCATATTTGTTGCACGGGTCTTGAATCATGCAAATTTTAATGAAAGACAAAGATAACCCAAGCAAACACAAAAATGCAATTTTGAAGTGATGATTTCATTTATTAAGGGAAAAACAACTATCCAGACCTGCCTGGCTCTTTGTGAAAAAGTAATTGCCCCTAAATCTAATAACTGCTTGTGCCACCCTTGGCAGCAAGAACTGCAATCAAGCATTTGTGAATTTTGGCTCACGCTTCTTTGCAGAATTGTTTTAAAAGAAGGGTTCTTGAGCATGGGTGGCCTGTGTTAAGGTCATGCCAAAGCATCTCAGTCGTAAGTATGTTTTGCAGGTATGTAGTCCAGACTCGTCAGCAGTGAGGCATCACCATGGACACCATGAAAATGAGCTTTGAAAAAATTGGCAACTGTTGCGGTTTAACCAAAACGCAGGATCTTTTGCTAAACCTAACCCAGTAGTTTTTGTTGCCTAAACCTAACCTATCATTTTAATGATAGCTGCTAACGTATCAAAATAAAACAAATAAAATATAAAAAAATCAATGAATTCTATGACTTGAGCTGTGGTCTCTGGTGTTTCAAAATGTCCAGAATCACCAGTCAGTAGTTTAGAGGTCATGGGTATTTCATTAACTGCTGTAAGAACAGGTTGTCTTATCAGTTTCCAATGTGTGTGTGTGTGTGCTTCATTTTGCACAGGATGAAAGAAGACGACTGAAGAATGCCATTATTATTCAGTCCTATGTACGTGGCTACCAGGACTTGAAAAAACAGGTATGTCTGGAAACAGATTTGATATATTACATTAGAAATGAACATTTCTGATGTAGTATAAAGTTGTGGGCATTGGGAAGTCATTTGGTCTGCAGATACTTAAGCCAATCACTCTGTTTCCTTACACATCAGAAGTCAATGCCTTTTTTTTTTTGTCATTCCTGGACATTTAATAATAACTGCTATAAAATATTTTTATCTCAGTCCTGATTGTTTTCCTATGGGGAAACATTAAAACCTCTTTGGTGGTAAATTGATTGTAAATGGACTTGTTCTTATATAGCGGTTTTCTACTCAGACTGAGCACTCAAAGCGCTTCTACAACTTATTCACACCCATTCATACAAGCACTTCCATGTGTAACTAAGTTAAGTGCTTATTGTCTAACATTCACACACATTCATACTCCAACTCTTGCATTGGAGAACAACTTGGGGTTCAATATCTTGCCCAAGGATACTTTGGCATGCGCCCATGGCAGCAGGAATTGAACCGCCAACCTTCTGATTAGTAGGTGGTTCAGCTCTACCTCCTGAGCTACAGCCATCACAAAGATTTGGGCACCAAAGATTTTTTTATTCAAATGTATTATATAATTTTTATACTAATACTACTATTATAGTAAATTCTTGCTTATGTGGTCTCTCAGGGACGTAAGTTCACTTTGTTATGCCCTGAACCCAAATGACAATACACTAACCACAGCCTGTGTGTTAGCAAAATAAAAACTAGCAGGACTTCTGAACAGCAACTTATTGTCTTGGCTTGATGGATGAAAATGCAAAGGTCATTGTTTACAGCCATAAAAAGATCACATTTTCTGCTTGTTTTGGGAACCATGTTGATTTGTGGTAGTAATATTTCTGTTTTTGTACCAAGTCTTCTCAAACACAGTATTTGCAGGGTTTGACCTTTGACCTTCTTTCTCCAGTATGCCGTACAGAGGGCAAAGTTTGATGAGTGCGCCAGCCAGACACAGTCGGGGGGAGCTCAGCACGCCCTGGATGGCGCTAGTCTCTGCCTCTTATCAAGACAGTTAATATTTTTCTACAGACAGAGTGTGGATGCCCATAGATTGGTGAGAATGAAAAATATCATATGCCCTTTAGTTGTATCGATAAATGCTATCATAATAACAAATTCTGTGTCAAAATTGTATCTGTTTCTGTGTTCATAAAGATATGGTTGTGCCAGAACTTGGTGAAACACAACAGCCAGTTTGTGAAGCTGTTGGTGGGCCCACAGAAGGAGACATGTGTCTTTCAGATCAAGAGGATCTTAGGCTTCTGCTGCAGGTACATTGCTTGGGAAATGAATAATTAGTTCATAGATTAATAAACACAAACAGAAGTTGACACTATCATTCTTGTTCCTTTCTCCTGTCTCTCAGACTCCTGCAAAGCTGCACAGATGACAGTTTAAATGTTGCAGTTCCCATGCGAATGCTAGAAATCTTTTCTACAGAGCGAACCTATCTTCCTGTTATTCCAGACGCTAATTATGTAGCTTCATTACTCGAGCAGATTTTGCACTATATGGTACAGAAAGGTAAGTTCACTGGCTTAGTTTGCATGTAAATTGTCACAGTTTCCTGCAGCATAGGTACAAATTAACCTGTTGAAATCTAATTATCAAACAGTAAGGGGTGCGTAGAGATCTTGAATGTGTGTCAATATTTTGTCTGTGTTTTTTATCAGTACATGAGCAGTTCATGCTGTGACTGGTACAGGATTACATATAAGTCAAGTGTATTTCAAGTACTGACATTTTCTCAGAAGTATGACTCATTTCAGAAGTACTGTTTAAAGTTATTCATACTTTTTAGCACAAAGAAATCTTAAGTTTTTTAACATTATATCTGAAAACTTAACCTGAAAAAAATCCTACTTAATTATCCTGAATGTTAGGCTTAAAGAATTGCTGTTTTCAGTGGACACTTGCAACACTGAGAAACATTCAGATAGGTTCTGTTAACTTCCTTTTCATGTTTACATTATTTCTGCTTGAATTACTGTGAATTTTTTTAAATTAAATATGTAATTAAATTAGTCTCAAAGAAACTGGTGCCTTAGAATTTTTTTTTAATCTTAATTCCTCTCTGTCCTCTCATCAGGATACTACAGATCGCTGTATATTCTTGTGAATCACAGGCTCCCTTCCAGTCTGGAGTACAGCGACTCTCCCACTATCCCCCTGGCGAGCACACTGTTAGAGCACATCCTCAAACCTCTGCACTTTACCTACTCCTCCTGCACAACAGGCGCAAGGTACAGCTGGCGCAGCGGGAAAATGAACATTTGCACAGGACACAACAGGAGATTTGTTCTACAGCAAAACGCTTGAAAAAGCAGACACATTCACAAAGATACCTTTCTGCTGGCAGTACATGCAATTGAGTATCACAGAAAAACTTAGATTGCACTGCATTGTTTAACTATGTACTGAAGGAATTGTCTGAAGAGTTACACAATTCTACAGAACTCCCAGCATATACAGTAAACAGTATAGATGATAGTGGCATAATAGCATCAACAGAAGGTGTTTGTCTGGTGAATTCTTTTAAAATCTTCCATTAAATCAATCAGAAAAAAACTGCACGAGTTTTTGTCCCCTCTTGTCAATAGTGAAGCAGTAATTGCTTCACAGGCCAATTTACAACAAGCCATAAAAGTTTCCCAGACTTGCTTGCTCGCTGGAGTGCAGAATATCAGCCTGTTTGCCCTCAGTTTGAGACATTCTTAATAACAAACGACAAGAGGACTTCTTTTCTTCTTTGAAGAAAGGCAAGATGGGAGTGAGAGAAACTTGTGTACATACTGGCTCTAACAGCTAATTATCTGACTTGGCTCACCAGATGTGTGTGACTGGGCTACACAAAGCAGCTTTGTTTTTAGAGACAACATTGGAGGAGTAACACAGCAGAAAGAGCAGGGAGACGTTAAATCAACCCACACTTCAGTTAATTTATTGATGAGCAAACAGTATTTTTTTTAACATGTCATGTTATCATTTCACGCAGTGGGTTGATGTCTGCTTTGTTTGTCACGTTACAGGCAGTTTGTGTTTGCGGCTTTTACCGAGGAGTTCATCTCTGCTCCGTTTACTGAGCAGATCTTTCACTTCTTTATCCCGGCACTATCGGACTTCCGTCACTCATTCCCATTTGAGGCCTTCCTGAGCTCCCTCCAGGCCACTATTGACTCATCTTCAGCTGCACAGAGCCAAGCACCATGGCTGTTTTACTTTGTCCTCTCGGTAGGGGAGAATCGCTTAGGTGAGTGACAGTTTAGAGCTGAGCACACAGGCTGATGCTTGTCCTGTACGTTGTTTCTACCTTACATTCCTTTGTGTGTTAATGAGACTGATTTATAGAGTGGGAGATGGGTTAATGTGTGCAGTAATTATGGATGCGCATTGGCAGGCTCACTATCAGAGGAGGGTCTCCTGTTGTACCTCCGGGCTCTGCAGACGCTGCTGCCGCTGCTGCCAGTGTCAGAAAGCAGCAACAGGCCAGAGATGAGCAGCGACTCAGAGGATGACGATGATGCCGGCATCCAGCCGCTGCCCATGCAGGTAAAATCACCGCAGACATGGAAGCATTTGTCCAGATAAACAGGCCATGGGATTATACTGAGGTCACAGCAGAGTTTGCATCAATGATATAAAAGATCCATAATTTTATTTAACAATATCTGATACTGGTGTGTAAGTGATGTTGGTCCTGATAGGGCTCTTCCATACAGCTTTGTTATTTACCTTATTTCTAACATTAAAATTGACACAATTCAGCTAATGTTTACTGTTATATCCACATTCAAAATGTAAGCGGTGTAGATGTGAAACTGTTGCGCAAGACATTTAGCTTTATATATCATCAATATGGGTAACTATAACAAAACAAAGGTTTCCAACAGTCAAAACTGTTTTGATTTAAGCAAACCTTGAATATCTCAAAAAAAGCTAATTTTTATGTCTGATAATATAATTTCCATTAGAAAGCTCACTAAACCTGTTGGCTGCTGCTGGCCTGAGGTTAAAGTTGCATTCGGCTAATGTAGCACTGTCCACCTGCTGGAACGTGTACTGTGTGATACTGTGTGGCACAGAGGGAGAAGCCAGACTTTCCATTGAGAGAGAGTCTGGAGAGTTTATGTTCCAAACTCAGGAATAAAAAGTAACACAGACTATACAAAAAGGAGAGAACCAAATCACACGTTACCTTGTTTACATGCATTGATGAATGAGCCTACCATGCTAAGTTAACATAAAGGGATGACTATCAACTGAATAATTGAAGATAAAACCGTATTTTCATGACATATGGCTCATCATTATTTTTTTTATTAACTTCACTAAGAAAGTTGTGATTGGTTCAGTTTGTTTCTGTTTGTTAGCAGGATTACTGAAAAATTATGGATGGATTTGCTCTAAATATTTACCACTGGTTGGGGCTTGGCCCATCTTAAATGTGATTAACTTATGAAGTTGATCGGTAACTGGATTAAATATTATTTGGAAGGATTCTCTACTGTTGTGACATAAAAATTCAACATGTTGCCTCATATCATCTCAAAGATGTATGAGGAAATTCAGACGCATTGTCTTGATGTTGTCCAGAAAATATCACAAACTAAGCCAGATCTAGATATCCTTCTGTATTCAGAGAATTTTCAGCCTTGGCAGAGGTATGTGGGCTCAGATTTCTCGTCTTCAGTTTTAGTATTTTTTTTTAGCTCTCTTAATATGTGATAATGGGAACAGGAACATTAAAACACACTAACTTAGTTAAACGTTGCAGTTTGAATCTGAAAAGACTCTTGGCATGGCAAACCTAGGTATGGATTACATTTCATGATATTTTCCAGCAGACACTGCTGTCCATCACCAGTATGCAGTGACAGAAGAACCGTACCCTGCTCAGTACATATTTAAAGGAACTGTAGTGAGAGATGCTGATTTGAGGCCACAGTGCAAATTACATTTCTAAAATATATCTCTGCAATAAACTAAAATATGATTTCCTTTCCCTCTTACACATACTTGTTCATCAGTCTTTTAAAACAGCACTCATCTCTTTCTACATTAGGATGACACCCGGATTTCAGTTCAGCTGATAACAGAGGAGTGCGTCCACAAACTGGACACTAAACAGCAGACTAACGCCCTGCTGAACTTGGTGTGGAGGGATTCGGCCAGCGAGGAGGTCTTCACCATGATGGCATCCATCTGTCACACACTCATGGTGCAACATCGTCTCATGGTGCCAAAAGTCAGGTACAAAGACACGCATTTTTGGTCTTTCATTATTCCTGTAACATGTGTCTGAATAAAAACACAGCATGAAAGTAAATGCATACCCTTTTAATTTTTTTTAATTTCACATCATAACATTTTATACATCTTGTCGAGATCAGCCCCGCATCCCAAGAGCTACTTGATTGAGAGCAAAACTGTGTCTTTATGTGTTTCCGCACCGTAAGCAGTAATGTAAATAACGATGAAGTGAGGCAGGCAGGCAGTTATCAGTGGTCCGCACCCGCTGGCATTTACAACCGGCAGAGGAAGCAGGGATGTCAGGGAGGCTGTCAGTTCTGGATGAGGGCAATTACCCCTTCTCAGGTTGATTGCATTAGGGCCAGGATGTCAGAGGTAGCGTAGGGGTCTGGATGGTGCATTGACTGACAGGAGGTGATCAGGCTGAGCTTCATGGATGGGCAACCAGCTCTAGTTAATTATTATTGAAGCCAGTTGGCTGTCAGTTCATTTATATGTGAGGATGCATTTATGGATTTCATTTCATTTCACATTAGCAGCTCTGTTTTACTAGACACCTATTTTATTATTGTTACCATTGAATCCATAGCATTCCCCAAATCCTTGCATATAAGGATAAATATGTACATATAAATTATATAAAATGGGCACGTGCAGCTGCACTCCAGTGGTCAGCTAGTAATTTTGCGCTGTCGCTTACAAACTATTGACCAGAATTTAGAATAATTCCAGCCCTTATTTTTTACAGCTTCCTCCTTCTCTCTGCTTTTACCATAAATCCTGTCCTTCGTCTTCCATCATTATTGGATATCTGTACAAAATAATTAGCTCACTGAGAAAGATTAATCACTGCAGGAGTGGACGGGATAGCTTTACAAGAGGCTAAGGGGAGCAAATTGCATTCTGGCCTTGATTTACAGCTCTTAAAGCAAAAAAAAGAGGGGCCGGGCAGTCATGCAGCCAGCCCAGCACACTGCCTTTTTAATAAATATGTAAAATGTCTCATTAAACTGCACTCGAGCTGTTTTTTTTTCTCCATAGGATAACTTAAAAGCAGGACAATCAACTGAGACCAAAATAGATTTTTGATTGATTTGCTAATTATACTTAGCCCAGGTTTGTTCTAGAGACTATGCAGTAATTCACTTTGTTAGGGTTGGATATTTGGTGTAATTTCACTTTGATTGTTTGGTTTCTTTCAGTGTAGCACTCAGCTGCTAACAGGGGTCATTCTGATGAAAGTGACCTTCATTTACTTTTGAACTGCTACTGTGATTTTTGTGT
>VUQJ01000924.1:67018-81748 GCA_015108635.1 Andinoacara biseriatus
TTGAAATTGATTTTTTTTTTTTTTTTTTTTTTTTTTTAAGGAAGGGGATGCAAAACATCAGACTTAAAGATGTTTGTGTGTGTGTGTGTGTGTGTGTGTCTGTCTGTGGTTGATCTACATTTCAGGTCATCACTAACTTGGTGAAGATGGTGAAAGCCCGTGACATCCGGCGACCCTTCTGTCCAGCAGGTCACTGGCTCTCAGAGGAGGTCAACATCCGGGCTGATAAGGTACCTACCTGTGTCACAACACATTTCATCTCTACTAACAAGGGAGATGAGCACATGTTTAGAGCAAGTGAGAAGACTTTTATACACCTCAACTTGTTTTGTTTTTTCTTCAGCACAGAAGAGCATAAATTCAAGAAATAAAAAATAGTAATAGTAATATTTGCCTCTTACAAAGAAAGAGATACAAAGTGCATTTGATATTAAAGCAAACAAGAACAGTCGATAAAAAGAATTAAAAACTGAACAGAAAAAAATATGTCACAAATCTAGACAAATTCTGCCACAGCAGTATAAGCAAGAATAATTAATCTTATTTTACAGAAGTCTTTGTTGTTTTTTGTTTTGCTTTTTCTGAGACTTTGGACTCGTAAAGTACTTATCACCCTCAATCTGAACCAAAGGGGAAAGGCGGGAGCTTCACATTCTTCATTGTCATCCTCTTTTCTGTCCAGGTCACACAGCTGTACGTCCCGTCTGCAAGACACGTGTGGAGAACACGGAGGATGGGCCGCATCGGGCCGCTTCAGTCTACACTGGATGGTACTGTAATTTGTGCTCCTTCCACCCCTCCAAAAAAACCTTGAATTTATAAGTAATTTATAGACCAGATAAAGAGCCCCTGTACCTTTCTATTGACATTTAAATCCTTTAGTCTAATTGACCTTCACATTTTTCCTGCCCTTTGAAATTGCAGAATAGTCAATTGTTTATTTGTCATCAGCTGGAATGACTTGACTCTAAGCCTATTATCATCAGTGCTGTTTTAATGTACAACACACCGCTACCCCATTGGCATTTGGCAATGGGTGAAAATTTAGACTCACATAATGCTTGTGTCAGCTTGATAAGTAGCCCAAGAAATCATGGTAATTGCTGTCCAAAGTCACCTTCTCTGTGTTTGCTTTTCATGTTCTATGGAATTGTGCGTTGATATTGTATCCCATAAGAAAAGCCATGAGAGAGGTTTGTGTGTAAATTTAATTATCTTTGCGTGTTATTGCTAAATGAGTGAGAGTAAAGAGAGAGGAAAAAAATTCCCAGTACCATAATGTTTTATTCACCAGGCCTCCCAGAGAAGGCCCAGAAAAGTCATTAACTTTCCCTGTTCTCGCCAAGATATATTAACCGCATTTTCTCTTCATTGACTCAATTAGACACTCAGGAAAATACACTGACTTTGGTGCAAGGTTTCATCAAGCTCACTTTGAGCCATCCTGGGTTTCTGTGAAGTATGGTGTGAAAACAAGCTGATAAAAATGTGTGTATGATCTACCTAATGCCACTCAGAGGCTGTATGGGATAAATTCAATTAGTGTGAAAGTACCTGATGAAGTCAGCCACATCTGGTCCACGTGTTTGTCTGGCCTTTTCTCATTTCCTTAAATGGACAGGCCCGTGGCTGATGAATGAGCAATGTATTGACCACTCTGAGGCCATATTTCTCCTCAAAGATGGAAACCTGATGGGAAAATGCAGATCAGATTGACTAATTGGGCAGAATAATTGAGCTGCAGTAGACACAGAGGAGGGTGAAGAGCGGTTTAGCTATTGTGGCACTTTTTTTTCTGTGGGATAAACGGTCCAAACGCTGAGTTTAATACAAAACAAACAGCAGCTTAATGGATAAAGCCCGGTGGGTGGATGGACAGGTCACAACTGGGTTAATTAAAAGGCTGTAGGGTGGAAATATATTTAATGGTTGGCCTGTGGACCGAGTTTTAATCATAATGCTTATCAGTGAGGAAAGATTATGTTAGATGAGTGTTACACACAGATGAGAGGGCACATGATATTGGAGAGTATTGTTCCAGCTCAAAATCACTTGGCTGTTAAAATACTGTGTACTAATTGACAATTATAATCTAAAATAGTTGCCTCAACTTGATCAAAAGTGTGTGGAGGGTACAGACAGTTTAACACTCATCAAACTCGTGTTTACAGTCAACAGAAGATGTGCTGTCCAAAGCTGTGGAAGACCGTATACTGCAACAGAATAATCAGGAGGGTGGTACATACTGAGGGTTAAATCTGAGATTCTTGAGCATTATTTTTACTGATTTGGACAAAAAGTTTAAGAAAAGAAAGGAAGCCTTTGAGGTGAATAAATAAAGATTTCTATTTTTGATAAAAACAAGAAAAAAAAAGTGTCACCTGCGTTAAAGCAAATGCTAAAATGTCAAACACTGTGTTTTTTCTGCAGTTGGTTCAGAGCCACCACAGCTGTCTGTGTCCGAAGAAAGACATCTGGCCATCCTCACAGAGCTCCCGTTTGTGGTCCCCTTTGAGGAGCGAGTGAAGGTACTGCACCGCTGTCCCACACATAAGGCTTTATGTGTTGTATTAAGACTGTATTATAATTATCTCCCTTATATAAAAATGCTGTTCATTATGTTTATAATTTCAAAATGTTTTTTTTTTATATAATATTAAAAGAGGTTCAGTATGTATTTTAACACCATTTTAAGCACACTTCAGATAGAGTAACGTTGTGGTTAATGAGTCAAATGCAATGCTTAACGTAGTCTTCGTAGCTGCATTTCTATTTTTTATTGATTCAGGGTTAGAGTGGAGAAAAAAATAACAATTTCTGTTTGAACTCCCCAAATACATACTTGTTCATCATTACATAACACATTATTCATGTTTATATGTTCAAAAAAAAGTGTGTTCTTAGTTGTATTTTTATTTTTTAAATACGAATGTCCAAGATTCTAAGTTGATCTAAACACACAGCATACAGTCTAAATGCAGTCAAACTAATTATGAGAATTAAATATTTTATAACTCTTAGGATTTGTCACTGACCCTGTCACCGAGTTTTTCTCTGCCTTGTAGATCTTCCAGAGGTTAATCTTTGCCGACAAACGGGACGTGCAGGGGGACGGGCCGTTCCCCGATGGCATCAATGTCACCATCAGACGCAACTACATCTATGAGGATGCCTACGATAAACTCTCTCCTGAAAATGGTACTGCGTGCATGGCCACAATTTCAGTAAAAGAACATTTGAATCTTTGCGTTATTTTGTGGGTAAACATGTGAAGTGAGCACGCATTACGTCATGGAAAACCTGCTGTTAGCAGCTCTGTTATTTCAAGTAAAAGAAATGAGGCAGTGTTCTGTAAATGCTGATAATGTTCCTAAAACTCTTGTTATGCTCTATAAAATGTTAATATTGAGGATCAAGGTTCTGTTTAGCAGCAGAGATGAAGGTTAGCTCTCGTCCTGAGCAGAGTATTGAGTTTCAGTAAAGCCTTAATTGTGGTTCCGATTATTATAATGGAGCGCATAAAAGCAGAATCAATTATTTTAAGTCACCTCTTTTGTGTTTGAATTTGAAAGGGTACTTCAGTGGGGGCAATCTGATTAAAAAGAGTAGCAGGAGACCCGGGCTAAAGACATGATCTATGTCATTTATGTGTATATATGTTATAGCTTCTTGATTTATTGCTGTGCATTAAATATTCTGGAAAATGACCTTTTACAGAATTTGATTGTAATATTCTGCAGGTCAAGAAAGTGCTTTGGTGCAAAATCTGTTTGTTGGATTAAAAACACACAACACTTCAGACCTGTGGAAAATATACACCCACGGCCACTTCATTAAGTACACAGTTCTAGTACTGAGTTGAACCCAATTTTACCTTCAGAACTGCCTTAATTCTTCATGGCACGATTGAAAGGTGCTGGAAACATTCCTCAGAAATTTTAGTCCATGTTGACATGATTGCATCATTGCATCACATGTTCATTATGCTCAGTTGGTACTAAGCGGCCCATGGTGTGCCGTGAAAATATCATCCACACCATTACATTACCAGCAGCTTGAATTGTTGATACAAGGCAAGGCGGATCCAAGCTTTCATGTTGTTTACACCAAATTTTGACCCTGCCATCCAAGTGTCGCAGCAGAAATTGAGACTCATCAGACCAGGCAACATTTTCTCAATTTTCTGTTGCCCATGTAAATTGTAGCCTCAGTTTCTCATTCTTAGCTGACAGAAAACAGCAACAGAAGACCACACTGGGTCTTCTGCTTTGAGGTTCGACATGTTGTATGTTCAGAGATGCTCTTCTGCATACCTTTGTTGTAAGTGAGTGTTTATTTGTGTTACTTTTAACTACCTGTCAGCCTGAAGCAGTCTGGCCCTTCTCTGACTTGTGTCACCAACAAGGCATTGTCCCACAGACAACTGCAGCTCACTGGATATTTTTCTCTTCTTCAGACCGTCTTCTGTAAACCCTGGAGATGGTGGTGTGGGAGCCCGTCTGGCTCCAACAACCGTGCCGCGTTCAGAGTCACTTAAATCACCTCTCTTCCCCATTCTGATGCTCAGTTTTAACTTCCGCAGGTCATCTTGACCATGTTTACATGCCTGAATGCATTAACTGCCATATCATTGGCTAACTAGATATTTGTGTTAATACTTTTTTTATTATATGTGTTCTGTTTATAGGCATCAACTAAGCTAATGTAGTTCAGTTTTCTAAGGAAACCTTTTAAGAGTTAATACATGGTGCATAATAATAAGTCAAAACAATCGCACTGTTTATTAATTCATTTAAAAAAACAGTCAACTGGATAACGTTGCGGTTTGAGTTTTAACAAAAGGTTGAGAAGTGTAACATGAATATTTCCTAATAACTGTGCTTAATACCAAATAATTCAGAGATACTGTGTAAGACCAGTAAATGGTTTCACGGGCTTACTAAGGGTAAAAAGTAGGAACAAGGTGAAGCTGGATAAGAGCAGCTGTTCGCAAACCTCCGCTCTGTCCAAATGGCCTAAAAATTTTGAGTCTAATAACTTTTCCAAATATAAAGTTTTTTTTGTGAAAGACAGAGAAAGCTCTTTGGCCCCTCCTCTCTGATTTCTTTTCTGTGAGGCTTTGATGTGTTAATCACTGTTTTTTATATACATTTAATTGTTTCTATTCACAACAGTTTATATTTTTACTTGCAAAACCTTCCAAAGTCATCTTGATTTTTCTGCTTAGGGGTATTTAAAACAATGGTGGTCACCCAGCTCATTACCAGGAAGAGCATGTTTAGCAAACATGGTCACATTTGTTAGCTCATAAAGGCACTTAAAAATAGTCAGTGAGGTGTGTTTAATAGGAAGAAAAAGCTAACAATAGACCATTTTAAGATATAATTAGAAACATTGAAAGTCATGGTTTGCTGTAGATGCCAAATATAAAATGCAGCATGTTGTGACTGCTGATCCACAGACCCGCTCAGAGAGTTACAAGAAATTCTGTCTCCTTACTTCCAGGAGTAACCAAGGTTAAACTGTTGTGATGAAACTGTTCAGTTTTGTACTGAATTATAACAACCACTAATATTTTTTTTAATAAAAGCTATATTTTAATGAGTTAAAAGCAGCTCCTTTCTTGTTAAAACCTCAGTTTATATGCTGTTCTCTTAATTTCATGGAAGAAAATAGGTTTATGATCATAAAAACTGAGAACATAACCATTAACTGTTAGACTGAAGATACTGGCAGTCTGTCTCAATTAATTTCCCTGCTGGAAATTACTATAAAAAGTAATGTGAAATGAAGAATAAAAATCTCTGAGATCTTCAGGAGGCTGTTGGTGACATTTATGGAGTGAAAATAAATTCAGTTTATTGTGAGCGTGAACATTATCAGACTGTGTCTTTCATATCCTTTATTTTTGTTGTACCATGATGAAATTTTCCTGATGTCATGTGTCCTTATTTTAGAACCGGACTTAAAGAAAAGAATCAGAGTCCATCTGCTGAATGCGCATGGTCTGGATGAGGCGGGCATCGACGGCGGTGGGATCTTTCGTGAGTTCCTCAATGAGCTCCTCAAGTCGGGCTTCAACCCCAACCAAGGCTTCTTCAAGACAACCAACGAGGGCCTGCTGTACCCCAGCCCCGCCGCAGAGATGCTGGTGGGAGACTCGTTCACCCGACACTACTACTTCTTAGGCAGGATCCTCGGAAAGGTGAGTCTTCAAAGTAAAACTTTAACAGACATATCAACCTAAAGAAAGGAGGGGTTTGTCAAGATAAACAAAAAAGATTTTATGGTTTGGGGTTGGAACTTGAATCTGACACTCATTGCAAGCTTTATTTTCGTTAATTAGTCGTGTGCGTAATCTGTTGACGGCATTGTTTTTCTGCCCCCTTCCTCCCCTGATGGCACTATTTATTAGAACCTAATGTTTCTAAATCATCCTTAATGCATGTGGTGGTGATTGTTTATCAAGATGCCTCCTTTGGGAATGCGTATTGGGGGGGGGGTTCATCTCAGTCTGGAGAAGAATTACCTCATGACAAGCGGTCGCCTCTCAATTAGATCTTCCATTAGCCGATGATTCCTACCTCTTGTTTGTGTAGTGATTGCATTTGGTTGGCACTAAATCAGCAGTTCCTCAGAGACAGGACATAAATAAGCGTTCAAAGCATGTGGTAATAGCATTTTGATCTGTTTTACAGTCAGAAACATCCAGGTCTCTTCTCTCTTGCTTGGCCCTAGATGGTCCAGTCCACTTATCAGAACTCTGTAACTCCTCCTCCTCCTCCTCTTGTTCTTTTTCTTCTCCTGTTCTGCATTCTGTGGAAGTGAGACATGATCAATCAGCAGTTACAAGCTCCCCACCCCTACGTCTTGCGATATTGTGCTCTCCAGAGCTAATGGTTCAGGCAATTAGGCGGTGGGAAATTAATTTGAATTTGACTTTCAATTAACCTTACCTTAAGTTCCTCTTTCTCCATAAAAATGGACATTTGAGTGGCCACTTGAGAGGTGTATTGATATTTGTTTAGTGCCGTTATTGCCTGGGATAAAAGGCAACCGTTTATATAGATTGGGATTGCATCACCGCTGCTCTAGTGTGCACAGTGCACAGCGCGGCTCAAAGGACACAGGAGATTAATATTGTTAATTAATGTCCGAGGCGTGCCATTGTTGTGGAGGTGATGTATTACAGGCAGGAGTGGCTCGTCTGGGGTACTCACTGAAATGGGATTGAACATCAGAATAGAGGCCGGTCATCATCCTTCTTCCTCACTTGTCCACCCAGCTGACAAGCTGAAAGATTTAAGCCACAAATGGGAAAACATGAAAACAGGTTACTTTGCTTCTGTGGTGCCATCGCTTCAACCTAAAGATTAAAAAGTTAGTTTAGGGAGTGCACTTTTGTCCAAATATCATTCTTCATTATGTAATACGACCTGCGCAAGATTCTCTTTGGGTTTTATTTATCTCTAAACCTCCAGCCTCATCAACAGTGGCCTTTTTCCCTTTGTAAACTGAGGGTTAGAAAGCTTTGATCCATCCTAAACACCAGCTCTCCGCACAGTCGCCTCTCACTGACTGATAGTTCTGCACTGCTGATTGATAGAGATGCGTTTGAAAAGCATTATAATTTTATTGATTTTTAATGTTGTAAATTTCTGCGTTTATTTGGCAGCTAACAGAATGCACCTGCAATGTTGTTGGCATTTATTCCACCTGATGGTGCCGCGATCTGCTTTAATTGCGTTGCCACTGCACTCACTTATATTAAAAGGCCTGGGCCATAATAATTAATTCTTTCCAGCCCAAGTCATTTTGGCACAATTTCTGGCAATAAACACTCATAAATAAAGTAAATGGCATTGAAAAAATAAGGCTACAGGTTTTTTCCATATACTTATTGCTGCCTCTTCCCGGCACAAGTGTTATTGATAGGTTTCAAGGGGCCACGCGGCGCATATGGTCTGAAATGAGTCGCGGCCATGAGAGAAATGTTAAGTGGATTATTTTGCATAAAAAATAGACAATGTTTGAAGTTGTGCAATTAACCTGTGTTTAGAAAATAGCTGTGATTTATGCTTGTGTGTGTGTGTGTTTAAGATGCATGCATTATGGAAATCCTTTAGATTTATAATCCATTTAGCTGATGCGGTCAGGGTTTTTAGCGCAATCATTTATAAAGACCTGTATATTTTAATGTCTCCAATGGGCTCTTTTTCGGACTATTCCAGTACATTAGCTTTTCATTTTATGAGTCACCTGCCCGGCTGTGGTACTTAATGGCATTTAGGGTCAAGGTGAGAATTGACATTTGTAAAGTTTGAGTTCAGTAAAGAAGAAGCTTGCGCGTGTTTTCGGTAGGTTGTGTTCTGTGTTTTCAGATGTGATCAGATTAAATCTCTATCATTTCATTTTGTGCTACAAGAATTGTAGGGCAAATTTTATCTTTTGTAATTGTATTCTGTACTCAGATTTTTTTTTTTATTATGTACTTAGTAACTTTATGGTTGTTGCTTGAAGTAGACTGCACCCCTTTTAATTATATTAACTATCAAATTGTGACACTTGAGTGAAAGTCAAGCAAAAAAAATGACAGAAAAGTGGCCACTGCTGCCTTCAAAAGTGAATCAATCCCTGTAGACTCCCCTGTTAAAATGCCCACCTTTATTGTGGAGGGGTCAACCTGTTTTGGTTCTGTCCAATTCTGAATAATTTCTAGAGAGATATATTTGGTTGGTTTTCCAAACAGTATGGTGTAGCCATTCACCTGGACTATAATTTGGCCATATTTGGCTGCTTTTGTGGGACAAGATCTTACCTGTCCCACCAAAGACGAGCTCTAAGGGAAGGCATAATTCCTCCGTCAACCAAAGAGATGAATTTTATTTGAATGGAAATCAGCATCACCTGCCTGTATTAAAAGGTGGCTTAATGAGATGTCGCTTAATACTAAACAGCTAAAGCTGTTTAATGCTGCTGTGTGGTATTTGTTTATTTGTATAGGTCTTATTTTGAACTGGGTTCTTTAGGTTAACATTTTTCCACCCCTTCTTCATTCTATGTTTTTTTTTGTTTTTTTTGTATTTGCTATAAAAATGTGTAAAAACACAAACAAACAAATGCCCACTTTACAGTAGAAAAGAAAGCTAGCCCAACTGTGACATCTTTATTCCCCTATTTCAATTTCTTTAGGGCTTAGAGTTATGCAGTATTAGGTTCCACCACACAGAGTGACGGGTAGGTGCAGACTAGGCTCCCAGCTGTCAGATAAATAACATGGCTTTCTGTGGTTGATTGTACTAACAGACATTTGAAGACCAAGGTAGCAACCATTAGCTGATAACTTCTGTACTCTTGCCCAGATATGGTCACTTCTGGCTCCAAAAAGCAAAGATGAAGACAGGCATAATGCTACAGTCGAGGTTTTGATATGGGAGTCCACAAACTAATGGGTGACATCAGTGTGTTTGCTTTCATCTTTTATATATAGTCTGTCGCGACATCCAAGCAATTAACAGTTCTTATTTATTTGTAGGCTGATCAGTGTTTTAGTGGGGAGAATTTACAAGAACATAATGCTTCAGGTCCTGCAGATGTCCACCACTTAATGTCAACATCTTTCCGCAGGCGCTCTATGAAAACATGCTGGTGGAATTGCCCTTTGCAAGTTTCTTCCTGTCCAAGCTTCTGGGAACCAGTGCTGATGTGGACATTCATCACTTGGCTTCGCTGGATCCAGAGATGTATCGCAACCTACTCTTCCTCAAGAGCTACGAGGGTGATGTGGAAGAGCTGGGCCTTAACTTCACCGTGGTCAACAATGATCTAGGAGAAGCTCAGGTGACCGGGGTTGTGGACATGGTAGAATTTAGTTGGATAAATGATTCACATGTACTTTTTCCCCTTTGTATCTTGATCATGTTCAACCGTCTCTCCTTCCTCCTGTTTGGTTTCTCTTTGTGGCGTTAATAATTCATTTCCCTCATAATGTACCACTTTTCAGCTCTGAGAGAGATAAAGCACGTCACCACTGTCACCTTAAGCCCCGCTGCGGTGCAGCGAACACAGCAGCTCTGTTGACCGTTCCACCTGCCTTTCCCCAGAAATTACCTCACAACACGCCTGATAGAAGCAGCTAGCTGCTCTTAAGCACGCCCCCTCCAAAGCTCAAGGCTGCGGAGATGAGCAACCACCCTCACACTGAGTCACCTAAGCCCAGACCTGCACTCTGCACGGAGCTCCTGTTTGCTCAGAGCCTTAGCGCGTCTTATTAGCTTTTCTCAAACACCTGAAATGGTCGAGTCACTGTGTAGCCCTCCTGGTCGCAAACACGATAGGGAAAACAATTTGTGAAAGATTAGGCACACACCCGGGAGCAGTCTGCCCTGCATTTGCCCTCGTGAGATAGCCAAAGTAAGCAAGATAACAATGGTAATTCTCTTACATTAGCACATAATCAGAATCAACTGTGAGTAAGAAAAAGACAGAAAATGATTAACTGTTAGTTAGACCACATGCAGTGCACAGTTAGAGCTGAAAAATAAAAAAATAAATAAGAGAAACACCTTACATTATAGTGCAATCTACCTCAGTATTGCAGCACTGAATGCCTCTGTGGAGCTTATCGATCAGTTTTTGTTAAGAATGCGTCAGAGGTGCTGATTCATCCCCATTGCAGTTTCAAACAATAGTTTGTATTGTAGTTAAACAAATATCCTGTAAAGTGTTTATCAGTCAGTTTTTGTGACAGTCTACATATTGTTGATGCACTCTTCCTGTTTGCCATATGTTGGTGGAGATTTCTGAGGCATAAAATCACTTCACAGAAAGGGAACTGGTTCCCGTATGACAGGTGGATCCAAAGTGTCCAATAGATCAGAAGGGTTATTGGTTCCTTTTATCACCACTGGCACCTTTTTTTTCTCTCTCTTTCTAAAGTTGTTCATAGCAAAATAAAGACATTAAACTCATGGTAGGGGAGTTTTTGCACATCTTAGTGACATATACAATATCAGTCAAACGTTTGGACACACTCACCCCTTGAATGACTGGTACTGTAAGCCTTTTTCTACCAGTTACGTTGATGCTTAAAATATGTGTAATCCCCCATTTTTACAGAAGATTGATGGAGAATGTGACCTGTAAGGAGAGTCAATAATTGGCACTTTTGGCAGAATGACACAGAAAGGTGGTTGTCCCTATTTAGGCCAGTTGCAGACTTAGTGAAATTTGAAAACATAATGCAAACTCAGTCCTTCAGTGTCTTCAGATGAGCTTTAATCCATCATCCCAATTAATCCAAGAGTTTTCACTTTACCACATAGTCCACTGTTGCAGCATTTGCAGAAAAAGCAACAGCAATCCAGGCAGTGACTCTTTTTAACCCCTGTAAACAGCTTGTTGGTATTAAAATGGAAGAAAAAAACTTTGTCCCAGTTTATCAGAAATTTTCATAGTAAAAGAAAGAGGAGATTTAAAGTCACTGGGACACTTTTGTACATGTGAGTTATTTAACTAAAAAAAAATGCAAGATCGCATGTGCCAAAACTGCGTTGAAAAAGGTGAACATTACATTTTTCCTCCCCTCCTCCTGCCGATGCTATGATGTCATCGTACAGCCAGCTTTATGAACTGAGACGAGCACATCTTATCAAGTGCTAACTGCTCTAAAGCTAATGAAAAGAGAACACCGGGCCAAATTGTATTGGACCAGATGTTCAGTGGTTATATTTGGAAACACTGAAGTGCACTTAACCACACACTCGCAGGGAGCCTTACCTTTAATCAGAGTGCCGTTGGAAACTATTTTAATTCCTTTTCTGTTATTGAATTAAATTCGCATCATACAAATAGATTGTTTGATGGTCCCCTTGCACCTGAAATGAAATAAGCAATACCTGACAATGATATTACAGAACTTTAAAGAGAAACTGGAGAACTGTGAAAGAACCTTGTAAATGCCTTGGGTGCTTTTTCAGGTGGTTGAGCTGAAGCCTGGAGGCAAAGATATTCCTGTGACCACAGCTAACCGAATAGCCTACATCCATCTGGTGGCTGACTACAGGCTCAACAAGCAGATCAGGCCTCACTGCCTGGCCTTCAGACAGGGTCTGGCCAATGTGGTCAACCTTGAGTGGCTGCGTATGTTTGACCAGCAGGAGATTCAGGTATTCTGCGCATGACATGGATAACTCAAAAAAAAAATTACATTTGTTAAACAAACTAAAAAAGTACTTTTTGTATCTTAAAGGTGCTGATATCGGGGGCTCACGTGCCAATTTCTCTTGATGACCTAAAAAACTTCACAAACTATTCAGGTAGGTACAAAATGCTTGATTTTCTTGTTTATATGTTACGTTAAAATGTTTTTGAGATGCTTATATTTAATGTGAATGCTCCATTATGGAACTGAGAAATTTCATTACTGTAACTTTTTTCACCCTCATCATCTCCTTCAGGTGGGTATTCAGCCACTCACCCCGTCATCCAGACCTTCTGGGAGGTGGTCGAAGGATTCACAGATGAAGAAAAGCGTAAGCTACTGAAGTTTGTTACCAGCTGCTCCAGACCACCACTGCTGGGCTTCAAGGTGATGTGAACTCTCCCCTTGCCCCCCCCCCCTTCTTTTTTTTTTCTTTCTCTCTGCACTTGCTTTACCCACCATTATCAACTGGTTCTCCAAGCTCAACAAAAGGGAGTGTTCCCTCTTAATGGGCTTGTAATGAAAATACTCAGACTGATAACAGCTTAGATGATCATTTTCGAATTAGCTGGTGATAAGACCAGGGCATTGAGGCAGAGTCTTATCACCACGTCCACTGTTGTTTTATAGTTCATGACCTTCCTCGGCTGAAGACGTCTGTCTGCAGCTCCGTATGCGTTGGCTTGGCTGGAAAAGCTTGGCTGGTCAAATATTGTCTCTCAGAACTTGGTAGCCTCTTGAACTTTTCAACTTTGTGCGACGGGGCAGAAAGCAGCAGTTTCCTGCGAGATTAATATGCAAGGAAACTCAATCCATCAACTCCTGAACACCGTTTGCTGAATCATTACCGCTAACCTCCTATTTCTGAAATGATTTCCTAATTGGAAGCCATTTCACTTTCTCACTGACTTGATTTGTGGGACACTTAAGTAGTTTGAGATAGGAGAAAAAAGGAGAAAGTGTTACTCTAGGCCATTAAACTGTTTTTATGTCATACTTTGTCAAACCAGAAGGTGTAATCATGATATGATTGGTTTTAGTACTCCTTGTTACTATCATTTGTTAAGAAAACTTGATTTTTGCTCTGTAGAGCACAATCTCTTCCCTCCTCCTTTTATAAATGTGACTCTGCTCATCCCACTTTGCCTCTTCTCTGGGCTGCAGAGGGCGGTAATTCGTGCGAGAAGCGGCCCCTGACCCGGCCCTCAGCTCAAGCCAGCTAAGCTTTAATTAGCTGTCGTGAAACGGCCCAGGATTCATTAGAGGAGAAATAGCTCTGTCAGGGAAAGCCGTTTAAAAAAGATGATGGAAACTAGCTTTTTTTCCCAAAATGATAGCTGCAGTAATGACACTTTCTCAATAAGCAACGATAGTTTAATACGGTAATTGTCAGAAAAATGGGGTCATTATGGCCAAACCCCCAAAGAGCCATTTAATCGGGCAAGTGTGGCCGCTGAGCCATCTATGCTAACTTTAAATAGCAGGATGAAATCAGGGCGCAGTAGCTTGTTCGTTGGCCCGGCCGGTGATGGAAACGGTCCGTGTCACCGTCTGCAGATGAGGTGGCCTCATCGTCGAGAGGCTTGATTTAAAAAAATGCCAGCTAGACAACATGAAATGACCATTCCTCCAGCGTCTCATCCAAGGGTCAAACTGTGGGCTGATTTCCCCACTCAGTACCTTTCAAGCACTAAGATTGTTTCCTAAATTTATACTTCCACTGTATTAGCTTAGCACTTAATGTCTCTCTTTTAACATTTATCCCCTTGTGGAATTTGACATTTATTGCTTAATTTGAATTGGTTTTGAGATTGGGATCATTACGGACACGTGTTGCTTCTCACTTCATTTCTCCTGTGCCTTTTTAAATGCCTCAGGATGTGCAAATTTCTCCCTGTCGGTTTCTAATTAATGGCTTTCACCTATAAACAGGAGCTTTACCCGGCCTTCTGCATCCACAACGGAGGGACTGACCTGGAGCGCTTGCCCACCGCCAGCACCTGCATGAACCTGCTCAAGCTCCCCGAGTTCTGCGACCAGCACCTGATGAGGAACAAGCTGCTGTATGCCATCGAGTCAGCCTCTGGGTTCGAGCTGAGCTGAGCTGTGCCTCCAAATGTGGATGCCACTGAAATGGCTTCGGGGTGAAAGACTGAACCAAGAAGAGGGGATGCAAACTGATGCACTGATTTTACTGTTTCTGTGTGTGTGTGTGTGTGTGTGTGTGTACGCACGTGTGTGTGTGTGTGTACGCACGAGCGCGTGTGTGTGCACGCACGAGCGCGCGCGTGTGTGTGTGCACGCACGAGCGTGTGCGTGCCAAACTGATGGGGAGAAAATGCTCCCCCACAGACTGACGAAAGGGGTGCAAGGATGAAGTGGCTTATGAAACCTTTTTTTCCCCCCTTGTTACTTTTAAATCATTTGATATGTTTAATCCCTTCATATTCTTCAGAAGAACAGCAGCTCAGTTGAATTTTGCAGAAGGTATTTTGTGCATAAACAAACAAAAAAAAAAAAAAAAAAAA
>VUQJ01000926.1:3510-16788 GCA_015108635.1 Andinoacara biseriatus
ATTAACACTTTTAACCCCCCCCCCCCCAAAAAAAAGCCCTCTGTTATGAAGTTTTACAATGATGCTTTAAGGTGTCAGATTTTCAAAATAAAAACATTCTGTTTAATGACAAATGATTTGTCCCAGCCTTTTGAACTAAAGGTGTTGGGCAATGAGCATCAAATAAATTATACAACACAACAGTACAAAGATCCTTTAACGCGATGGGCTGAAAATAGTTGTGCATCGTCAGTGTGGCGGCAGATTGCAGTAAACCGTGGACAGCCTGTCTACCTGCAGAGAGCATGTGCTGTTGATGTAGGCAGTGTACAAAGTATGTGGTACAACCGGTCTGTGGGCTACTCTTGCTTGTGTTGTTAGTGTGCCAGCCAGCTAAGGAGAAGAGGGAAGTTTTAACACTGAAAGACTGAAACAAAACAGTGTTATAAACAAAAAGTGTCCACTAAAGCCGTTATCTATACTCTTCATGCTGTATTTCAGAATAAGTTTGGCATTGGCACGCACAAATGTGGCACCATTTAAGGGGCAATAGATTTATTGCCAAGAAACAATGTTGCAACAAAGAAATAATTGACCGAACACAAATTTACTTACTTTCTGTGCTAAGTTTAGTTATTACGTTTAGTTAATTAACATAATATTTACTATGGGCTGTGTTTCAATTTTAAACAAGGAGATGAGAATTATGTGAACTGAAACATAGAAATGAGCTTTCAAATGACCAGCAATTTCAAACATGCTGTACATATCTATCACTGGACCTTTAGAAAGGAGGATGTGGTGAGTATTGTAAAAAGTATGTAATCTTCAAATGACCTATTTAATAGCTAACAGCAGTCGCTGTGTTGTCAAAGAAAGCCACAAATGGATACTTAAATGTCAGTTCACTCAGATTGTATAGCTCTGTGTTTTTATACTTCCACTGGTAATAGAAAATGAAGAAGAATCAAACAACAAATTAACTGATGGCCCTTCACCACCCAAAGACAAAATTGCTATACAGCAGGGTTAGATGTAAAATTTCAAGGGCACCACTGAATTAGCACTTCTACTTCCAGCCCCTTAGCTTTATATAATTCCTGTGAATTGGAGCTGAGGGGAGTACTGGGCTACCCTTTAAACTATATGGCAGAGGAAGGTTCTCAGACCATTTCGAAATGATATTCGAAAAGCTCGTTCTCTACGTATCATGCTAATGAGTACTTGAATACATAAAAAAGGAAGGCTTTGTTTTTGGATTTGCCAGTTGCTTTTGATTTTAATTAGATTTTCCACAGATAAACTGATTGAAAGTGAAACGAGAAAGCTGCATTGCAGATAAAACTGTGCACTAAATGTGAGTACAATAGGGTGGGAAAAATTAAGAACTGTGGGTGTTTGCAGAGCCTCATGAAAATGGACTTGCTCACTGTCAGCTGAGTGTCAGTGTGGGGCTTTGATTTTCTGCTATCTAACAAGCTGTAGAACAATGTATTCTGTTTGAGTTAGACACAGCATGAAAACACTGCTTTGACGAAGGGAAAACCACAAATGAGAAGCTTTTCCTTCATCGTTGTGGGGGTTAGACCTAGGTGGGTTTGGAATTCAGTAACAATAAGTAAAAGGGAAAAAAAGGTTAAAAAAAAAAAAAGTACATTCAGCTGGAATAATTTTTCATTCCAAAATGTACTTGAGTGGCAAATAGTTTGGATTTTCATGTTGTGAAACTAATTTGCATTAATTTGTGTGCTTTGGAGTGCTTTTAAATTTAAATTAAGTATTCAGTTTCAACCAGTCCTTTGAGTGTATTTTTTTCCTTTTTTGACTACAGAAAAATGTACACAGTATGGAAGTCTTAGCTTCCCACATCTCTTCCCCTTTTTGTCTCTTTCAATTTTTGTTGTAAAGAAAATTGATCCCTGTAGCCTTCCTCTCATTCATCAAACAGATAAACCACAAAGATGCAAAGGCTTTGTGAAATAAGAAAATCCTCCACACTACTGTAAATGTACATTTTACCATGCATGATAAGAAATTGCATAGTTACCTCTACGTTGCTGTACTGTGCAAGTCTTGAGCAACACCTCATCACCTCCTCCAAGGTGGTTATGTTTTTGGTTGGGTTTGTGTGCGTGCTTGCATGTCATTCTGTCTGTAAACACGACAGCTCAAAAAGTTTTGAATGATTTCTGATAAAACTTTGTAGTTGTGTTAACAATTCGTTAACATTTGCCGCACATCCACTGAGGTCTTCAAGGTCGGCTTAATGATTTATTGGTCGAAAATTGATAAAAAAAAAGCCTGATAACGTGGATTGTATGGTCAACATATAGAAAGTACCACATAAATATTTAAAATATGTCTCATTTGACCTGTGACCTCTACTTTAAGATCAATAGATTGACCTGAAGGTCAAAGTGATAATAATGCTATATAGAGCTATTTAAAATTAAAATAAAATAAAAAAGTCCGGCTCCTTGGAAGCTTGAAGAAATGAAGAGGAGCTCAAGTCTTTTCGATGGCACTTGAGCTGGAAAGGCCTGTGCATATCTAAGTCTGTTTAGCCTCTGTATAAAGACTATAAAGATAAGGGGCTGGTTTTTTGAAAAACCAAAGAAACTGCATGCCCATAAAGGCTATTTTATACCCAGTGTGTGGTGTCACATGAACAGCACAGTGACATCAAATTGATGTCATGTCCACTGTTGCTAGCTGCTGTTTCTGCAGGTCATGCACGTCCTGATTTTTGTAACCTTCTGTGTTGTGCTGGTACTGCCACAGCTGGGTTACTGTAATGAGTGTATGATTGTGTTGGTTTCATCAGCCCAGAAGCTCAGAGAGTCACGGATTATACAGACAGAGATGCTCCAACAGTTTCAAAAGATGAGACTTTGTGGAAAAAACTCTGCAATTTGTTTGCTTCTTGTTTTGACTTCTAATACCCACCCTGGCTCGCTGCCTCTCACCGAGTATCTAGCTGGTATCTCGCAACCTCATGCACTAGCTCAGGCTCCTTCCGCACCAAACAGGTAACATTCCACGTAGCCAGCCATGATAGCCAGTCTCGATAGCCAGGGATCGGTCCGCCAGGGCCTTCGCCCTTGGCCACCGCCTGACACAAACTGCACTCAACCTCTACAATGTCTCCTGCATTGGGTGGGCCTACAGGAGGGTGGGCCCATGTGTCTTTGGGCTGCCTCATGGGCTAATGCCTGGCCATCAGACACTGTCTCTCATGCTCCCTCCCCAGGCCTGGCTCCAGGGTGGGGCCCCGGTAACCCAGGCAGGGTAAACAGTTGGTGTATCTTCCATAGGGGTTGTTGGAATCGCTCTTTGTGTGGCCCCTCAGCCAGGACCAATCCAATCCAATCCAATCCAATGCAATCCAGTGCAATCCAATGCAATTCAATTCAATTCAATTCAATTCAATTCAATTCAATTCAGTTCAATTCAGTTCAATTCAGTTCAGTTCAATTCAATTCAATTTTTTATATTTATAATATTTTTATATTTACAAAACTTTATATTGTAAGTTAAAGACCCTACAATAATAGAGGGAAAAGCCCAACAATTGTACAGCCTCCTATGAACAAGCACTTGGCAACATTTGGAAGGAAGAACTCTCTTTTAACAGGAAGAAACCTCCAGCAGAACAAGGCTAAGCGAGGGGCAGCCATCTACTGCAGCCGGTTGGGGGTGAGAGGAGGGAGACAGGACAAAAGACACACTGTGGAAGAGAGCCAGAGATTAAAGTTGGAAGGTGAATCACCTTAGGCCTGTGCACAGCCACCATGGCTAATGTTAAGCTAACTGTTGTTGGTCTCTAATTACCTCCAAATCTTTGACTTACAGTTTAACCATAAAGCCAGGAAAGTAAGTATTTACCCACCAATGCAGATAACAAGAGACCATAAAGAACTGACTACGGTTTGGATGCATTTCCAACATCTACATTTTTCCATTTGACACCTGAAGCCATTGTTAGCTTCGCAGTGACGTTTGATTAGTGTTGTCTCTGCATTTAGGCAAATCCCACACATCCAACACACTAAACACAGCGAGATCAAGCCTCTGTACTAAAGTGGTTAAACAGCACTTCCTCCTGTGTTTAAATGTGCCCCTCATTGCAGACACACAGATCCAACATGTATAATTACACCTGTAATTTACAACAGCTGAAAACCTTGATTTCACCTTTTATGTAAACATGCCATTGCACTGATTACATTGTAAACATTGTTGTCATTTTCTAAAGTATCCATTTAAATGATGCAATGAGAATGATTAAGAATAGGTCACAGAAGATTTAATTGCTTGTCTACTCAGCATGCTGCTCAGTCTCTGTAGGACATATCTCAGCATGGAAAACTACTCAAACATTTCCTGTTTTTTTTGCAGTTAAATAAAAAAAAACAGCACAAAGTGATAGGAATACAGCAGGATTGCTAAATGCCTCTGAAACTAATACAGTCCTTCCTCTGTTTTGAGTGTACACAATGATAAGTTGCTCGCTCCAGCACTGATGATTATCAAAACGTCAGCGTTGATAACTGATTCCTGGCGCTGCACAGCGACATAACAACATAGCGCTTGCTCAGACTTGCTGGGAAAATCTGAGAACAGCCTTAGGAACTGACCATGACGACAGAGATTGGGTGTCACAAAAGGTGACTCAGAGGGAGGCCGCTCCAAGAAAAGAAACTCCCTGCATACGTTACTTAATCTACACACACCCAGACTCAAGACAGAGCTGAACAATGGTGCGGTTATTTTGTTATTCGTGTTTTTTTAATTTTCAGATGAAATGCTGGGGAACTACCAGATGTGCATGAGCCCCAATAAAGGAGAAAGCGTTAACATGTTAATGTTTCACGTACTGTGTGTCACAAAATCATTTTTCCATGAGCATACATTTCCAAGAATCTTTGACAAGAGATGAGTAATTTGGAAATTTGAGGACAAGACAGGTAACGTAATCAGATCAAAGCTGTTACAAATAGTCCTTTTGGAATAATCCTCATATTATGAAAGCAGTGTTTTCATTTCCTGATGTTGTCTTGGTGATAGACGTGAGCTGGAACAGAAAGAGGCGAGACACTAAAAGAAGTTGATTTTCATGTATTGCCATATTATTAGGAATAGCTTGCTCAAAACAGATTAAATTATTGGTTAAAAGAAATTTATGCACAGAACAAAAAGATCTAGGTAAATTATTAGTTTATTAACACATTTAACACTGATATGACCAACAGTGCAGTTATGTAATTCTTTAATTTCAGAGTCTAACATTTCTCCTGAAAGCTGAAAACATAATAAGCAGTCAGTTAATCTATTCACTCTGCTGGACTTGTAATATTGTCAGATGTTTTTTTTTTCCCAGGGTGTCATGATGGCTGACACAGGGAATAAACAGACATCTTTTCAAAGTGAAGCTGCAGATTGGAGGGGAGTCTCCTTCTATAAGCAGAGGTTTAATGGCTATTTCAGTGGGTGTCCTATTGTGTTAGTTAATCAATTGTTGCTAAAGCCCTTTAGATAGCTAATATATAAACCTGAAAAATGCCTGAAGAGGCTAATGAGGCCTGAAGAGGGAGGTTAAAACATACTTCTTGTCATGCGGGCCATTAAAGATTAATGGTCAGTATAAAAAAACAAATAAAGTGAATAAACTGAAACTATACTATCCATATTCTTGCATAGACGCTATGCTTGGAGTGAAAAATATTTCAAATAGTCTTTAATCCACGATCACGCAGTGTACACTGTAAATAGATGTGGACCAGAGTATTGTGTCACAGTTTGAGACACACTTGAATTGTCTAACTGTGCTAAATGTTTGGAAATGCAACAAACATCTTCATCATTTAGGGAGTTATTTGTTTATATTAGACACGTGTTCTGTCTGGGTGACCCAGCCCTTGAACAAAGTTAAACTGGCTGTTTGTGCTGTTGTCCTTTAGAGCATTTCATTTCAAGAAAAAGGTTTTAGTGATTTTTGCTTAATAACCTTTTTTCTCACCAACTGAGCGCTGACCAGAAAGGACAAAGAATGTCACATGTGTCAGCAAAATAAGTTTGGGTAGCTCCACCGTCACCCTTTAGTCACAGTGGAGTTAAGCTAAATATGAGTAATCATCCTGGTTTAAGTTCACATGGGTTTATAGGAGTCATCTGTGGGAAAATTACTTCATACTATATTTGAAATGGTGTTTTAAACGCCATGTTGCTGCTCATACAAAACAAGAACAATAGGGGTCCTGTAAAAATCATGAATTTATTGTCTTTGAGGAGTCTGCTGCCACCATTTTCTACAGTATTTAACAAAGCCTCTTTATGTCTGTCATTACCCCGATTTTCGTCATTCTGAACTTTGTACCCAGAGATAGACGGGGAGTGGCTACAGTATATGTCTATAACAGGTTTATGGCTGCCTGTGAGCAAGTTTCGAGCCTGAGAATTTGCATGTCAAAACTAGAATCCACACCCTCCACCTGCAGACTGCTTATCATGTTGAGACACCTCTGCCTCTTTGTCTTTTTCAGTAGGCGCACAGGAGTCTCTCTAAATATTGAACACAAGTTGAAATTATGCAAATGTAAGTGGGATATTCTAGGAGCAGTCAAGAGGATTTTCACAAAGTCAGCAATCTAAGTGTAAGTCACTGTTATTGAGCGTAAGATAACATTGTTATGACTAGTGCACTGTGCTTTTGAAGCCTCTGAAAGGCACTCGGCGAGCGGCAGCAGTTTTGTAAGAATATCAGATGCCTCACTTTCAAATGAATGAACAGTGGGAGGTTTGTGATGAAATTTAATAAACAGGTTGTTGTTATGAGGTATGTAGCTTATGATTAAATATGCCGATACTGTGCTCAGCCTTTTGCCTTTTTTGTTTACTGTAAAAGCAGCACAGTCAATCTGAGTGCCTGAAGGCTCTTAGATAACTAAAATCCAGCTCAAAATGTAAATGACTGCATAAATACAAACGCAGAATAATCAAGAAAGCCTAAAAGTTGTCTGAAAGCAGATAGAGGGGACATGATCTGTAAGCAGTGCGTGGTTCATGCCCTGCATAAAGTCAGCAGTGAAAGTAAAATATCAGTTCAGACTTTCACAAACGGGCGTGTAAATCATACTAGACTTAACTCACATTTAATGTCAACCCAAGTGAAGCTTGAATGTTTACATTCTAAAGTGCTTCTGTTTAACTGACACAAATGTTTGATTTCATCTACTGAGGCTTGATTGGATTTATAATGTCAGATATTATTGGATGACCTTAATTATTGAAAACCGTGGACTTAAAGGTTACAGGCTGTTTGTTTTTTATTTACGGTGGTAAACCTGGTAACAAGTTTAAGCTGTTTGCTTCTCCACAAACATCGCATTTATCCTTATCAGTCTGTCCTCTGAAGGTTCAAAAGGGTATCCCTGTTTAAGTGATTCATGCTTAAACATGGAACTAGCAGGTATGGCGTTGTATACAGTATTTATGATTGCGTTACAAAAATATAGAAATGAGCGTCAAACTGATTTTGAAATCACAATAACTGTAAAACACTAAACAGATTTACCAAAGTACGCAATAGAGAAAAACTAAAAACCAAATAAAGCAACAGCGAATTATCAAGTAGTTCCTGGTTTAGCTGTTTTATTTTGTGTTAATTGAAACCTATACGATAAGGGCATGTTGAAGCACAAGATGTTTACCACCCTCTTCTCTAGAAACTCATAATATTTTATTATTGAGTGCCTATTCGGGAAATGCTGGTTAGCTATTCAGTAACTAGCACATTGTACAGCCCCTCACCTCTTTTTCCAGCAGTGAATTCCCCTTCCTGTCAGGTGGGAAAACACCTTTATAACCGACCAACCATTCTGGATCTTCAAATAGCCAAAAGTGAAAACAGGTTGGTTTTATTTACATTTCAGTTTTGTAGTGAAAATCTGACACTCTGTATCAGGAAGTCTGTCAGATTTTGAAACAGCTCAGTAAATATCAGAATATTTGTTGTTGAGGCAAACTGCAATACTTCTGGCAAAGAGAAAGATGAGGGTCTGAACACACCATGAAAACCCTAAATGTGCTGAACATCATGTATACTGTATGTAACGAAGACTTGAAAATGCCTAAAAGAAATCTTTAAACATGCATGCGTTTTAACGTTGTCATCACCTCGTAAACTATATACAGTGTATTAAATAATTGTGTATATAGTTTAAAGATCATTGTCTATAATGTACTGTGTGACTTTTCCATGCACATTGTGTCATATTTTAATACGAACACTTCTCCATGTATTGCATTCCGCTTCCATTACCTTTCCTCATTAAGCTTTCCATGAGTCAACCAGTTCCACCCTGTTGCACTGTTTGCTCTCTGATCCTCTGACATTATGTCACTGATTTCCATTATTTATTACAGGTCCTACTGAAGGAGTCTGGAGCCATGGAGTCTCCAGAGTTTTCCTTGTTGTCATCTTTGAGAGGTGAATTTAAATCAGAGGATTTCATTCAGCCTCATTATAAGGAGTCATACCGCTTGGCACTTGATCGCCTGGTGAGTGGTGGCAGACACGATTACCAGGAGTTTCTTAAAGGAGAACGGATCGGGAGCTTTCTTTCCGAGGATGAGCTCCTATTCATCAGTGAAAACGTGCAACAGCTCCTGCCTCAAATCCACACAGAGAAAATCAGTGATCCGTCAGAAACCCAATCATCCTCTGGGACGTACTGGCCCATCCACTCAGATGTGGACACACCAGATTTGGACTTAGGGTGGCCGGAGGTCTTGCATGAAATGCTGCAGACCAATATAGATCTGTTCTTTCATCCCCCAAGACAAAACAGCCCGACCATCAAAGAAGTGATCCGGAAGCATATTCAAGATGCAAGACAGGTAATTGGAACTGCGTGCAACAATAGGTTGAGACAGACACGCATTGATCACACCGGCATGTCGGAAGCACCTTTCTACTTCAGGGGAAAGGAGTGTCTGCTGGCCCCAAAATCTGGTTCTGCAACTCACCAGCATGAGAAATGAGAGTGTGAGCCATTCTTACAGTAATTCCCCTACATTATAGCAAAGAGTTTACACCTCAGTAAACAGCCTGTGTCAGAATTCATCATTAACTAGTTTTGCTTCTCAAAATTGTGCTTAGTAGACAATTACTTTTCTGAAACTCTGTTTTTGCTGAACTGGCTGTTAATTAAACCAGCAAGAAAAAAATAAAAAAAATAGCAGGACAGTCTCAACATAAATTCATCAGACTGTTTCCGACAGCTCACAAAGAGCTAAAAAGACCTTGCCCACAATTTCAATGCTAGTGAAGTGTAAAGAAACTAAATTGGAATAAATATTTACTAAAACACAGCAGCTACAATATCTCAAGCCTGTCCAAACAGCAGTTTTGAATTTTTAGTACATATTTGAATGTGCACTGGAGTTCAAATACAGTCCATGCATTGCGGAGATATAGACATAAAAGTTCTAAGAGAAGAACATAAATTTATTATGGCAACATTCAATATACTCACACACAGAGTATCAGTCGACAGTTTGGACACGCTCACCCATGTGTAGGTTCATTACATGCTACAATAACTTAGACTGATGGTGCTATTTTAAAACTGTCATGGTTTTTTTCCCCTTTGACATTATCGTTAAGAACCTTTTATGTGGCCTCACTGAACCTGAAGTGACTCTAGTTTGGTTCCACTCACAAAAATGTTCCAGGAGTGACTGAAATGGATTTGGGATCAATAAATGTATTGATTATAGATACACACATATAGATGTTTCCCTCAGAATCAATCAGCATAGAATCTGGTATCTTTCTCCACAAATGATTAGGCTGTTTCCCATTTATGGCAACTTACCATTTATCATCTTCCATCTGTAATATTGATTTATTATTCAGTGTTGATCGGCCATGATTTATTCACTTTACCCTTACAGGTCATTGCCATTGTGATGGACATATTCACCGATGTGGATATATTCAAAGAAATTGTTGATGCTTCTATACGAGGAGTCCCCATCTATGTGCTTTTGGATGACTACCATTTGAAAAGTTTCCTGACGATGGCAGAAAATCAAGATGTAAAACTTCAACAACTCAGGGTAAGTTTAGGATTTAAAGAGTATATTTGATGTTCTCAGTGTGTTTTTCCTAATTCTACATGCATTCTTACATACACTCTTCACAATGACGCTATTTGTTTTAATAAAGGAAATGTATGAAACAAAAAACATAATTCAAATAATTGTGTTCATTGACATACAATGTGACAAATGGCCATTTTTTTTCTTTTACTATTTTCAAGTAAACCTTAACAATAAAGTCTTAATCATTAGTCGAGCTGGTTACTCCTGTTTTTTGGGTGGAGTTGTCATTACTGTCAAGAGATTTTAAAGACTCAAACACGCCTTTAAAGTTTCTCCTAAACACAAATTACTTGCCAACAACAACTAGAAGACAAAATGTCAGAATGATGTTTTTTGCAGAATGATGTTTTTTGCAGAATGCAAGCGGCTTTATCAGATGTTTATTTCCTCTGACATATTATTACCTCCTGTAAAATTTGACAGTGATAGATCTGTTCTGATGCCTTCCTTTCACTGCTCTGACTGCAGAACATGAGGGTGCGCACCGTGAAAGGTCAGGATTACGTCTGTCGGTCAGGAGCTAAATTTCATGGAGCAATGGAGCAGAAGTTTCTCTTAGCGGACTGTCACACAGCAATTTATGGCTCATACAGGTAAATAAAACTGCAGCAGAAATGAAGCTGTGGTTGAAACCACTGAAGTGTACACCAAATGCTTTTAGCACTACATTTGTTCTGGCTCTTTAAAGGAATTGCTGTCACAGTTGGTATTTATTTCTTGCCTAAGGTGGTGACTGTTTACTAAATTAAAAAGTTTCTAGAAAATGTGACAGCACTTAATTGTGTGTCTTTTGATTTTATCCTTCATGGAAAACATGTTTAAGCTGTAAAACTGAGGCAACATTTTGAGAGAATTACACCACCCATTTTTTTCCATGTTACATTAATGTGTTTTCATGTTTGTTTACAGTTTCACTTGGTCCTTTGAGAAGATCAATCTGAGCATGGTTCAGCTCATCACAGGCCATCTCGTGAAGTCCTACGATGAGGAGTTTCGTACCCTCTACGCCCGATCGACTGTGCCACCTGAACTGTGTCCTCCGGAGGGTTTGCTTCAACGCAACGGGCCACATGGGCATCAAATTTTACCAAAATGTCATTCTGCCCCAAAACTTGTGCGGAGGGACCAGCTGAGGCACAGTCTGGACACAGTCTATCGAAAGACTTGTGAGAAGAACCTTATGCAGAGAGATTATGAAGAGAGGCTGTTTGAAGAGGAAGAGAACGCACTCAGGCCCTTGATGGAAAATGGCTTTGGTGTTCATGAATTTCAATCTGTGGAGGAAATGAACTTCTTGAAAAGACACAGCTATGCTGGAGAGAGACAAGATGGATACATCCCACAGAACACCAGGACCAGAGGAAGCAACTGGAATATCTCTAGAGATGCCGGAAATGTAACAGCCAACTATGCTATGGACAATTACTTACAAGTGCCACAGATGCACAGAGGTCAAAACTTCCGTCAGTCTTACAACGGATGTGACAAACAAATTCTATCCATGCAGCAGAACATGCCAACATTGGAGAATACGTCCAAGTCCTTTATGCGTACATTGAGGATTGAGTCGTACCTTAACAATCCTGATGTCCCATTTGGGGACTCCTGTGATTATTTAGACCAGTTTGAACCAGTGGAACACGCTAATGCCTTCATGCAGGGTAGGATGAGGTCCTCTGTTGCACTCAGGCCGAATATACCGGAACAATTGGAGCCAAACAGATATGCAAACACTTCTACTAGTGTTGGCCCCTCCGCAGCTCACAATAATGCTTTGCATTACTCATCCATGCAATGGAGTCTAACAGGAGCAGTTGACAATAGACTAAAAAATGAAGCGCATATGTTTAAGAGACAAAGTTTGCTGATTTCAGATGACTTCCCCAACAATGGAGGCTATGATGCAGGTAAAAACTCTTACCATTCATATGCCAGCCTAGGCCAAGCTAAAGGCAGACAGATAATCACAAACCCTAACATTCTCAATGACAGTTGGGGCAAAAGACATAGTGTGGCAGATCCAAGATCAAGCACACATGAATCATCAAATCACATGTATGGTGCTTTTGCAAGGATGCAAGTAGACCGAAGCAATGTGGCAATGAATGTACAGAACGGAGGGCATGGGTCAAATCTGAATGAAGATCAGAGATCTAGCTCCCATTATGATGTTAAGAACATGACAAGCACAAAGAGTCCCAGTGGTAACATTTGGCACGAGCCACTGGCCAGGACTCTGTCTGCAGCAGTCCTGGATGTGAAAAGCAAGGATTTGACAGAAAAATCTAACCGCACGGGCTCTTCACCTTCACTGAAAACAAGCTCTAAAAAAACTACGTCTTTGCTGAAAATACCAGAGAAAAAAGAGGATTCTGTTAAGAACACAAAAACACCAAGTCTCACATCAGCGGACAGCTCGGACACCATAACTGCTGAGGATGAGGAGAAAACGTCAATTGTAGAACAAAGACATCCCCAAAAGACAAGCATTCCTGTCAGGTCCCAATCTGAGCGCCAGAGGAACAAGGTGGAGGATCTAAAATCTTCGAAACCCAGCATTCTTGACAAAAGCACAAGACCGGGACTTAACTCAGGCAGCTGGGGCAAAGAGCGAGGAGCCGAGAATCGCCTGCACACCCGATTTGACCATTTATGCTCATTTGAAAAGAAAGTCCCTTCATACAGCTTAAGAAACAAATACTCTCTGGAGAAATCCAAAAGCCTTCCTAAAAACGAGGCAGCTATTGAGCACAACATCACCCGGGCTGCTAGAGGGCACCATGAAAATAAGCTGGAGAAATTCTTTCAAAGAATGGGAAATCTTTTACACAAAAACAAGTAGTGACAAGTGCTTTTGCATTGCACATAATCAACACAGGTCACTTATTACTAATGCACATGTGATGGTAATGTTTATGTAGCTTTGCACTTTGTTTACTTAAGAACGTGTTTTAGCAGAGTTTACATTTTAAGCTCTTTTTCTCAGGTGCACTGATGGATGCCACAGAACAGCAAGTTATGTTGCGGGTCTTTGTGTAATTTTGAAATACGATTGTCAAGCTGCCTTTATGTGTGTCTTCTACTGGTGTTAACCCCCCCCCCCCCCCCCCCCCCCCCCAACAAATTTCACTC
>VUQJ01000929.1:1473-12754 GCA_015108635.1 Andinoacara biseriatus
GAAGCTTCAGACCTATTGGCACATTCAAGTCGAAGACAGAATTTCAGAGTTTGCAGTTGGAATTTTCAAGTTGGATTTCAAACTCTGAAAGTTGGAGCAGCCCCAACAAACCCTGACCCAAGAATACAAGATGGCAGCTGTCAATGTAAACAGAAGTAAAACTAAACTTTTAATCTGTGCTGCCACTGTTGCGTATTTGTGCGTTGCTAAATAAGCCCTGTGCAGAGCATTGACCAGGCTCTCTTCATCAGCGTGATGAAGTGACGTTTTTAAGTGGGGAATAAAAAAAAAAATTCAACTTTATTTATACAGCACCAATTCATAGCAGTCGCCTCAAGGCACTTTATATTGTAAGGTAAAGACCCTACAGTAATTACAGAGAAAATTCAGCAGTCAAAACCAGCACTGTGTTGTATTGCTAGTAATGAATTAATGGCTCTATACTTGCTGAGGACCAAAACAAATCCTTTTTTTCCTTACTTTTTCACACATGCAGTATCAATGTGCGTTTGTAAAATCAATATAATTACCCCCTCCAAGGAGATAGTTTTGATTGGATTTTGATAATACTTTGCAGGGGTGTAGAATGAGGTCATGTTATCAGTCCATTAAAATTCAGCTTACATCCACCAAGGTCTTCAAGGTCAACCTAATGATTTGTCCAAAATTGGAAAAAAAAAAATCTCCTAACTTAGAAACTATGATTCTTACAAGTGTGGTTGCGTATTGTCAACATAGAAAGTATCGTATAAAGATTTATGTCACATTTGACCTCTGACCTCTCCGTCAAGGTCCATAGATTGATCTGAAGGTCACGGTGATAATAATGCTATATAGAACTATTTAAAACTATGTTTCTTATTACCATTGTTTGTAGTGACAACATATAGGCACAAAGGGGGGATTCTAAATATCATGTTAGTTTGAACCTCTGACCTCTTCTCCATGGTCAAATAAGGTCAAAATTTCATAAAAAGTCTTTAAAACTATTTAAGCTTTTACTGTCTTTTTTATTGGCAACATTTAATGATACTGGTATACCGCGATTCTTAATATCACATATTTTGCATCCAAATATGTCACATTTGACCTCTGATCTCACTTTTACATTTCACATCTGCCTTTCTTACAAGTTGACCCCAAAGCGTGTTATACTGTATCTTGGTGGACGTTTGTAGCTCCGAGTGCTTCTTGTTCCTTTTTAATAAACTTTCAGTCTGCTTAAAGGCCAATTTTGTTACTATCTGCCAGTCAGGCTGGCTGCTTCATCCCATTTGATCATGTTAAGCTGAGCTAAGTGCTCCACATTTGACAGACATATGAAAGTGGTATCAGTCTTTCTAAAGCCAAAAATAAGGGACTGCAGAAAGTCCTCAGCTGGAAATGCAACTGGTTGTGAAATCCATTTCCATTCCACCACTACATCCAGCACCTAATGCCTTTTAGGAGAAATCACATTCTCCTTAATGATTTTTACCTAAAGTAAAAGAAAAAAATTAACAGCACTCTGTGAAAAAGGTCTAAAAGCTAAAAGCATTCAACACTAATATTCAGTGGCTTGAACAGGACTAATTTGATGAACCGCGATCATTTACAAGTCTTCTTTTTGAGGGAGAACACAATAAGCTGTAATGAGGCCCGTCTGAAATGGGAGCCAGGACTTTTACGTCGTCTGGAAGGGCAAGCTGCTTGAATACACAATCACAGGTGTAGGCTGATACCAACTGTAAGGTCATGACTGAGCTTGATTTCATGAAATGACTTGTGTCTGGATCAATCATTTAGCACACCTTGTCGAATTAAACCTGGTGTTGACCTGGGCTCGCTGCCAGTGTAGCAGAGTATCCCTCGCTGTCATTAACTATGCAGCAACTAAAGTAAGAGCAGGAGTGGAATGAAACTGGAAGAGTGAACTTTACCAACTGAGAGTATCACTCCTGCTCATTTGCCTGTATATCTCCGTCTGTCTTTTGCTTCTCCATTACTGAGCCTGAATCGCATGTCCAAGTGTGTGTATGTGCACCACAGACCTTGACCAGGACTCAGTTTAAGAGAAGCTTTGTCACATCTGGAGAGATTTTTGTTCTATCACCAGCGACCCTACAAAGGAACTTACTGTCATGATCCAGGGCTCTGCGACCCAAAGTTTCCAGCTGTGGACTTTCTAATTCTGTTAATGTCTGTATGATTACTAGTTTATTCTGTTCTGGGTTAGAGTTTATTGTCCCCTGTTCTCTGAGCCAAGGCTGCGTTTCAGTCACGTTTAGTCATTTCCTGTTTATTTTCCTAGTCTCTTGCTTTGTGTGCATTGTGCTTAGATTTGCTTCATTTACATTTTACCTCCAGAGTTCTGCATTTGGGTCCACACTCTGCCTGCCACACAGCCAACACATGATACTAGCTTTAAAACCATCCCTACAAACGGCACACACACAAACCCACAATGTCCAAAAGAACACCAAGTAACACACAACACATTGCAATTCAATAATTCAATTCAGTTCAATTCAATTTTATTTATTTAACACCAAATCACAAGAAACAGTCGCCTCAAGGTGCTTTGTATTGTAGGTAAAGACCCTACAATAATGTAGTGTATTTACAACAGCAGTGCAAAATATAAACAGCCTGTGTCCTTCTTCATTCAATTTCCCCCTGAGTCAAATACTCAGTCTTTACATCAGGTTATTTAAAATGTAGAAATATCAGCTTATTTACAGGAGGAAATGGGCCTCCTGTTGACGGCACTCCACACTGCAGCCGGAATGCCCAGTGCTCCTCTTCTGCTGGAAACAATTATTTTAAAGACTGAATTTGACGTTAAAGGGGAAAGTTTGTTTCCAAACCAGTGACCAATAGAGAGACTTCTTATTTTGTTTTTGGGCCAGTTAATAATGACACTACGTGCTCTGTTGCTGAGCCGGCTAATTCTGCCATTTCATCTGAGCTGGCTAATCAGACCATGTATTGGCGTCCTGAGCTGGCAAAATGAATGTACTTCCAGTTCATGAGCCAGTTCCTTTTGAGACCTTTTGTTGTGTGATTAGAATGAGACCCAGAAGCCAGAAACTGTCTTACCACTCACCTGCATAGTAGAAGCCCTGACTTGGGAGATTGAGGACACCATCCAACAGGTCCTTCAGAATTAAACAGATTCAAGAAATGGCCCACCCAAATGTCAATATGTCCCCTTCTCAGTTCACTAGCAGGTTATTCACTGGACGTCCTTTGGCTTTCTTTCTCTCTTGCCCTGTCTTCCTCCCCTCACCCCCAACCAGTCACAGGAGATGACTGCCCCTCCCTGAGCCTGGTTCTGCTGGAGGTTTCTTCCTGTTAAAAGGGAGTTTTTCCTTCCCACTGTTGCCAAGTGCTTGCTCATAGGGGTTATTTAAGGTTTTTCTCTGACAAGGTCTTTACCTGACAATAACAGGCAAAGACCTTGAGGTGACTGGTGGTGTGATCTGGTGCTATATAAATTGAATTGAACTGAATTGGGTCCACACTGCCAAGTTCACCTCCCAACTGCAGGGTAAGTATGATGATTTCCTTACTAAAACTTTATTCAAGATTCAAACATTCAAAGCTGTCATATGCACAGTGTAGAAACATTGCTTCCCTGTACAATGAAATTTTTACTTTGCTGCCCACACCGGATGTCACAATAGCAAAAAACATAAATAGATAGATAAATTAGTGTGCAATAAAAATAAAATAAAAAATACATATATATAACTCTTGAGGAATAGGTTATGTACATTGTGCATATATTCTGTGCAACAGTTTGTGGCCTGTCCATGGTCTGAACATGCATGTGCACTGTATGCAGACAGGTAAACAGTGGCAAGTGCAGTAGTGTCTATGAGATTAGACTCCTAAAAAGCTCAGCTGTTTAGGAGTCTAATGGCTGTGGGAAAGAGAGTTCTTTAGTCTGGTAGTCCTGCATTTCACACTTCTGTACCTCCGGGGTACAGAAGTGTTGGGGGTGGGTGGGGTCTTTGATGATGGAGGCAGCTCTCCTGTGGACTCTGTGATGGTAGATGCTCTGCAGAGAGGTTTGAGCAGTCCCGGTTATTTTTGTCTTTACCACTCTCTGGAGGCGTTTGCGGTGCTTCACAGTTGCACTGCCGTACCACACAGTGTTGCAGCTGGTCAGGATGGATTCAATGATGCAGCTGTAGAAGTTGCTGAGGATTTTGGGTGACATGCCAAATTTCCACAGCCTCCTCAGAAAGTACAGCTGCTGCTGAGCCCTCTTCAGCACCTGTGTGGTGTTCAGTGTCCAGGGAGGTCATCACTGATGTGGACCCGCAGGTACTTAAAGCTGCTCACCCTCTGCACCTCAGGATCTTGGATGAACAGTGGTCGATCAGGTCTCCTCTCCTTCCTTATGTCCATGATCATCTCCTTGGTCTTGTCTCTGTAGTTCTGGTGGCCTTCCCTTGAGAATGATGTTAAGGAGTATGTAGCTGCAAGCTCAGTATGCTCCAGGAATAAAAGTAAATCCAGGCTCCCATCAGGACTTGCACAGTTACTACCAACCCCTATCAGGCCATGGTCCCATATGACCCTAGATTTCTTTTTTATTGGTCTGCCTATATCAGATGGGAAAACAGTAATCTTAAGCATATTCGATAGTTTTTCTAAATTAGTTCAATTTGTGGCTTTAAGTAAACTCCCAACAGCCACCAAAACGGCAAACCTCCTGATAGATCGAGTATTGAGTTTTTACACAATTCCAGAGGAAATAGTCTCCAACAGGCCCATAACTTACTGACCTCCTCTGTTACTGCAGCGTTCTAGGAGATGAACTTGTGGTACCTTTAATTCAACACCATCTTCAGAAGTACCTGGGAACAGACTAAGGTTGCCCTACTTTGCATTGCTGACCAAAACCATTGCTTGGCCAATAGTTGGAGTACCTCAGCTCCCAGTATACACTGGGTCGGAGGTTTGTTTGTCCTCAAGAGATATTCCTTTTTTCTGTTTCCAAGAAGCTTGCTTCCAGATTTATTGTTCCTTATGAAATCAAAAACTCATCAGTCCCACAGCCTTCAGCTTAAAACTTCCTTCTTGATGAGAATTTATGTATCTTAGATTAAGCTGTTCTTTCCCAGTTTGTTGTACCATCCTTCTAATCCCACTGCGCCCACCTGGATTGTGGATAACCTACTCTGTACAGAAATTTTGGATGCTCAGAGGTGGTGTGAGGAACCACCAGTTCCTCCCTCTTGGAACCCACTCTCATCTCAGGTCTCAAAAAGTCATGGGTGAACAGAGCTGGTGGGTCGCCCAAAGGTGTCTACTGGTAGGCCACCTCGAGGCCCTCCAATAAAGGTTTTAAACTGTGCTGTAAGCGCTGTAGAGTCTGCTAGTTGAATTGAATTGAATTAAACTTTATTGATCCCTTGGGGAAGGTCCCGTCAGGGAAAATAGGTTCTAGAACACTCATCAAGACAATACAGTACAGTCAACACAAACATGTGGAGACAAGTGATCTGCGGCGTCGCAGCCTCACTGAGAAGCGCTGCCGTTAAATCCCATGAAAAAGGAAACAGTCAACATGAGGAAAGTTCATCTCTCATCTCTCACATATGAGCACAGTACCAGAGTCCAAAAACCACCTCAGCAAACATAAAGCACATTTAGCAATGACAGCTTAGGAAGGTAGGTGTGTGGGTGTGTGTGTGTGTGTGTGTGTGTGTGTGTGGGGGGGTGCCAACGGAGACGAGAGGGCCAGGGCATTGGAGCCAGCTGCAGCCAAAACAGTTCGCTGATAGTGATGTTCGTGCATCAGCGATCTCCGCACGTGCAGTCCAGCAACACAAATCACAAGAAGGTGGGGGGGGGGCATCTAGTACACGCTGACCCGAAGAGATGAAGATTACCAAGCCTCAAGGCCGGCTGGGGAGCCGGATTCTGATAATGCAGGTGTTGTTTTGGGACAGGCTGCTAGTTTCTTTTCCAAGCGGCCTTCAGTCCACTGTGGCCCGTTTCAATCCAATTTTCCAAAATATGGTGCCATACCTTTGCTATGCAGAGCCATACATTATCTCCAGGTGTCCTCCTTTTCACACCTGCAGGGCACATACTCAGCTAGACTCTGCGTCCAGCTTGTGGCTCCAGGTTTTGAGTCAGAGTCTGTACAGCTCTACAAAGCCCCTCCAATTGGGTTTGCATTCCTGGCAGGTGACGAGCTGCAATCCAGATTTTCTTAATTTCCCGATAAAACAGGTATCCTCCAAGATAGCAGAGCACCCGTTACCACAAATCTGAATATGTACACGTCTTCCACATCCTCGCCTGACAGCGCAGCAAGACACACAGGTCTCCAGGAGCTCCATGAGTCGAAGACATAGCCGACCGGGTCAGTTCTACTAGGGCAAGTGGGCTCCCCTTTCCCTGCTCTCGTAGTGGAGAAAATGCGATCAATGGTGTTGAGGGCCCAGCTCGCAAGATCCATAGCTTGATTTTATACTTGTTTTCGTCAGTGTGTAAGTGAGGCTCTTTCAGCAGCAGCAGCAGGGAAAAAAAAGGTCGGGTCGGGGCGGGAGAGAGATAGATGCGACCATCCCTGTTGAGAGTAGGAAGGGGAAAAAAAAGTCTTGTCTAGTCTTGCCTAGTTTTGCGTATTAAGGGCCTTTTATGTTGATTTATACACATTCAACGCTTTAGTAAATATTTACATATTTTTTATATTACACAATTTTCCATGTTTTTTTCTCTTATGGTGATTTTTGACATAAAAAATGCAGACAACACACTTTGTATAAAATATGCAAGCAACCATTGTGAGAACAGCACATGATGGTTACAAAAACATCTTGATATTATGTAACCTGATGTTATGCTGATCACACAGTAAGGCATACCTCTGCTAACTGGGACCATAAAATACCAAATTAATATCAGGTTCCATTCTATAAGATCTGAAACTAGAAACAGAGCCAGTAAACTCACAAGGAGGATGGTTCCTGAGGTCACAGACTAGAGAGCCTATTATCATATTTTTTTTAAACCAGAGGTGTCAACCCCCGCATTAATGCATTAGAAAGAATACAGGATTAAGCTGCGTTTGCATTATTGGTTTCACTTCTGGAGCTGTCCATCTTTTATATACAGTCTACCTCAGACACAGCACAACATAAGGAAAGCAAAAGCTGTACAAAGAGTACAAAGGAGGGCATAAGATGTTTGTACCCTTCTGCAGCCAACAATCCAGCATTCACACACACACACACACACACACACCATGCAGTCATGGCCAGCTGAGCTGCAGAAACTAAATTTTTTGGGAGGAATATGCAACTCTTACACTTTAAGTTCTGATAATGGCAGTGTTGAATGAGATGGGGACTACACACAAACTGTCATGATCCTGGGGCTGGTCAGGGATCTTTTCTCTTCCTTTTCCTCCCTCCCTCTCTTTCACCCTTTGCCTTTTTCCCTGAGAGCAGGGACTTCTACTAACGCTTCATCAAAAACTACAGTCAGGTATTCGCTCCTCTAAATGAACCTTATGTGCAAAATCAATAAGAAAGATCTATAATCACTCATCTGCCTGCTTTGTTGGTGTTCAGCTGCTAGTTTCTTCTTTGCATCACTTCCACTTTCCCACAGTGTCAAAGTCAATACTGACATCATTACTCTAGTCCAGTCATTCTCTTGCCTGGCTTCAGTAAACCAGTCAGTCTGAAACCCATGGGCTATAAAAGTCAGTGCTCTTCTGTCATTCAGTCTCTCATTTGTGCAACCTGCTTCCGCCCCATCTCCACCTCACTGTGGTCACTCAGAACCTCCTACATCACCACCAACATTTAGACTTTGGAGCGAGTTCTGTCCTAAATTACGTCTCCCAATGAGCATTGAACTGGATGCTTTGGACTCCAGGGTTGGGCAGTTCTTTCTCCAATTTTTGGGTCCAGATGGTAAGTTGCACCAGGGCCTTTTTTCCCAGCATTTGAGTTCCACTGAACAGAATTATGATGTTGAGAACTTCAAGCTATTAGCTGTAAAGCTGGCTTTGGATGAGTGGCAACATTAGGTGATGGGGCTAAGCCGAGTGATCATAAAAATCTCTCTTGCTATCAGCCATATGATTAAACAAACGATAGCTAAGGTGGTCCTTGTTGCTTGGTTGATTCAGATTTTCCATCACTTTCATGACATCAAACCTGATGCTCTCTCTGGCCAGTTTGCATCAAAGAAAAAGCAACACAAGAACCTAAAACCATCCTGTCACCTTCCTGTGTTGTTGGTACCCTAACATATGCGATTGAGGACAAGCTCAAGATCAACCAGACCCTAGCATTGCCCCCCCCTCCAAACTGCGGTATGCCCCTCTTCAACACGCTTGCAGGTAATCCACTGGACCCACACCACCAAGTTCACCTGGGACCTTGGGGTAAGTCAAAGTATTTCTTTCCCCAAAATGCCACTTCTGTTGGCCATCACTAGACCATGATGTTAAGGAGTATTGAACCTCTTGTACGATCTTTATGACTAGCTCACAGCCTCCAGGTGGACTCCTGCAGCCTTTACCAGTTCCTGATAGGCCAAGATCTCATATTGCCTTTTGTGACTGGCCTCCCCTCACAAACAGGAATTCTCACAGTCATTGATAGGTTCTCCAAGTCAGCTCATTTTGTTGCCCTAAAGAAACTTCCAACAGCTACTGAAAAAAAAAAAGAAACATGGGACCCTAATTCATCTCCCAAGTGTGGAACCTTTCGGCTCTGCCTTACGTGCTAAAGTGAGTCTAATGATCAAACTGAGAGAGGAAAACAGGAATTGGCTGCTCTACAATGTACTGCTAACCCTTCTGCTTGGAGTTCACCATTACCCCGAGCTGAATATGCCAACAATACAATGACTTTCTCCTTTCAAAGCTTCTTTGGCCTATCAACCTCCTCTATTCCCTGCCCTGGAAGGAGAAATGTCTGTACCCTCTGTACAACATCAATTTAGATGCTGCCGTTGGATATGTAGACAGACCAAGGCAGCCTTAGTCTACATCACAGACCAGAACTGCCATTTGGCTGATCTATGGAGGACTCTAGCCCCATGCTTCTCTCCACATCAGAAAGTTTAGGTAATCTCAAAAGACATTTCTGTCCCATTGGATGCATGGCGATGGGGCTGGGCCTCCAATGTTTGGTAGATTGGGAAGGTTACGGCCTGGAAGAAGGGTCGTGGGTTCTTCGGTCTTTATTTATTGCATGTAGTACTGAATGACGTTTGGCGCACAGGTGCTCAGTCTTATATAGGGCAAACAGTTGATAAACAAGCTTCAAGTAATACATATTGTTTTGGCATGAGCCAGAAAAATCTCTGCCTAGAAAGACAAACAGGAAACAAGGACAAGTAAATATACCTTATATCTCCAAACACCAAGCAACAAACTGAAGGGACGCTATACTTAATGTCTTGGGCAGCAACTAATAATAAACTGTTTGACATAGTTGGTTGAACCACAACGTGGCAAATACAGACTCTGCTACATAAAAAAAAAATACAATTATACAATATCAAAAGAAGCCCTCAATAAGAGGTCTTACACTGATACCAGATTCCTGTCATCAAGAGTCGGAAAACTCCTAAGGAGGTGCCTGCATTGTTAGATGCAGTAAATATACTGAATATAATATGACCCACAGCTGAAAGCACATGAATCCATGAGAAATGCGCAAAAAACTGAATTCATATAAGAAAGAAAGAGAAAAAGAAAGAGAGAAGCTTTTTTGAGATTTTTTTTTTGGCACAACTGAGTAAAATAAAAACTGCTTCTTTTTTTTAATTGCACCTCCCGTCTCAGTTTAAGTCAGAGTCTTAAACTGAGTGTGTGTGTACAGAGTCAGAGTCGTGAATCATGGGAAGTGATGAAATGTGATGATAAAAGCAAAAGCAGAACAAAGCTTTTCGTGCAGGAAAGGTTGAAAACATCAGAGTGCAAAAACGTGTCAGAGCAAACACACTGCGTCTAAAATTAGCACAACACTACAAATTATGTCTTAACAGTAGATTCTTTTATTAAATATTAATCTTTCACAAACTTTCAAACACATAGTATTTGCACAACCAGACGGCAGTTTAAGCGATAGCATTGTAGCCGGTGCAGTGACCAACAATTTAGATGTTTAGAATCAGCATCTGATGCAAAAGACACACAAGACACAGTTATAAGACACATAAATATGATTTAAACAAATTATTGTCTACACCCAGCATCTAGAGTTGGATTTCATTTTATTCACATGGTAAATTGGTATATTTTTAGAAACTAGAAGACAATGCAATTCAAATGAGGCCTCATATATAATATTACAGTTTTTCCATTTCAAACAAGGAAAAAAAAATCTATAAAGTGATGGATGGTAACCAGGACGGATGTAAAGAGGTTTAAAAACATCAAACTGAATTTAAGAAAAACAACAGTCCAAGCTGTAAGTCAGTATGAACTGCATGTGTTTAAAACCCGACGTTGCTGATATTGCTCAGTGCCAGCAGGTGGCAGTCTTTTTGTATAAATGATAAAGCCACTCCATTAAATGATATCGTCTATTAACAGCCAGAACAGTTTTTACTTTATTCAGTTGTGCCAAAAATAAATATTTATCAAATCCAATCATTTTCTTACAGTTCAGAAAATAAATAAATGAATTAATAAATATTCTATTTTTTTTTTTGTTGTTGTTGTTGCTAGAATTACCTCATTACCTCATATTGTTTCAACACATAAAAATAGCAGTATAATAAATGTAAAAATAAATGCAAAAATTTGTAATTCCATCTTAGTTACATATTCACACTTTCTTATATAATGGACACCCAATTACAGTATGAGAAGGGAACTAAGATTTCTCACTTAATATTATTTATAATTTTTGTTGTATATTTGTTATCTTTTTTGTTTATTATCTATATTTCTGTTACCACCCTTGGAATCGTCTGGCACAAATAATGCTTGCAGAAAAAACAAATATATATGAAGGAATTTATTTCTCTGGTTTTGATATGTTTCAAGTTTCCACATCAGTCTTGTGGCATTTGCGTGCTGGATTATGATTGGCTCCAGGCTAGTCGTTGTCACAAGTCCTTTAAGTAAGTCAAGGTTTTAAACCCAGATTTAGACTGACAACCTGCTGGCCAAATACACCAAAAAGCACAGCAATTAAAAAAAGATAAATATAAAATTCAAAATGAAGAATAGAGGTGATGATGAAGCATCAGTTATTGGGGAATATGCAGCATGTAATTAGGTAAAAAGAATAAAGCATGAGTGGTA